>RJWM01019969.1:0-38050 GCA_004363535.1 Dasyprocta punctata | reverse complement strand
TTTTTTTTTTTTTTTTTGCGGCACCGGGGATTGAACTCATAGCCGCGCACCTGCCAGACAGGCACTTAAGCTGCTGAGCCAAACTCCCGGCCCTGGTTTTTTGAGGCAGGGTCGCACTATGCAGCTCAGGCCGGCCTTGCGCTCGCGTTGTAGCCCAGGCCGGCCTCGAACTCACAACGCTCCGCCTACCTCAACCTCCTGAGTGCTGGGATTAAAGGCGTGCGCCACCACGCCCGGCCAAATGAGACTTTTTGATAAAAGTAATGTAGCCAACACTTGAGAGAAAATAGATATGATTCCAAACCTGTCTTTGTTAATATTTTTAAACAAAAACACAACTTATGTATTTTACTAAGATAGAGAATGTAAATATGTTGTCTTTGATTTGCAAATGAACAACATGACTATGACTTGTTTCATATTTCAAAAATAAAGTTAACTCTTTATGGTGTTTTAGAGATACAATAAAAATTTTTTACTTTCCTATTGACTTCAACTGTTACACATCAATGAATGTAGAGACTGGCAAGAACATGTAAAATGAAATAAATATAAATGCTGTTAATTTACATTCTCTGCATTTTATAACATTGCTTATGAGTTTGATAGAACATAGAAAAAAGGTTAAAATAATAAGTTTACTATGATAAAAATTAAATAAAAAATCTGTTTTTCTACATGTGCAAAAATTAGCTTATAGGGTCACATGGGTAACATAAATGTGTAAAGAATCAGCATGTAAATAATAGAATAGTGTTCAGAAGAGTAAACCGGTGAACTCAAAAAGGACATTAACTGCTCAGCCCCATATAGCATTTGCAGAACACCTTCATTTTATGACAGGGTGAATATCCACATTTTCATGCAATGCCATTGATTTCTAAATATATAATGATTCAAAAATTTCTAGATGGTATGCAAGCTAAAGTGGGGTGACCTGCTCACCTAAAATTATTGATGGTATATTATTCAGAGTTTATGAAATAAAAATATAGTCTTTAAATTATTTCACTCCAGGTATATTAAGGAAGGTAATTCTATTGCTTCTTTATACTTCCATAACAACAAGCACAATAATCATGACACATAGATACCCAAAGAGTTAATCACATGCCTAATGAATAAGTCCTGTATTCAACTCTTCTAATTCCCAAGGGAGAAGCACTTTTATCGAATTATCAAAACAGGGTTACAATGTTTCAAAAATGGTGACCAGAAAACATGCTCATTTTAGGGAACAAAGATGACTCAAGGCAAAGTTTATGCTCTTTGACTTTAAGCTACTGTTTAGAGTCTCCCACAAGTCCTTGTGATTAGAAGGTTGGTCCTCATGGTGGTGGTTTTGGGAGGTGTTATAGAACTCTTAAGAGGTAAGAACTTGTGGAAAGCCCAGGGCCAACTGCAGGGGCAACTCTTAGTGAGGATTAAAGAAATTTTCCGTGGTCCTTGAGTTCTTGGGAGAGGCCTGTTGTAAATGTACTAAACCAGGCCCCTCACCCAGTCTACTTTCTGGTGCAAGATGGATCTATTTGCTCCCACCATGATAGAAAGACAACTGTAGCTAGCTTTCTCTAGAGATGAAACCACTGTGTTGATCTTGAACTTTGAACTTCCAAAACTGTGAGCCAACTAAACCTTTTTTCTTCATAAGCAAACTGCCTCAGATGTTGTAATAATTATAAAATCCATCAGCTCCATATTCCTCTTGGAATATCCGAGGTGCAAGATTCAAAATGATGAGCGAAGTTACACTAAAAGATAAGGCCTTGTGTCCATTGCAGGTGATTTGCATTTTAAAATAGAATGCTAGAGAAAGGTGAGAAATTAAACTCATTTGTATAATGCTCAAAATCGGGGCCTCTACCTACAAACCAGGTAGGAAGCTGGAGATAATAGATTCATGGAACCACCTGTAGTTATGGAAGTTTTCCTTCTTTTGTGGCTGCCATTAAAAATATTCTATTCCAGGATTGCATGATGTTTAAGGAATCTGAAGAAACACTATTTTTATGAAATCTCTTACTGGTAGCCTGCTCTTTCCTTTGGCCTGACATTTAAAATTAGAATATAAGAGATAACCATAGGAAATTTGACAAAATGATACATTCTAGGGAAATTTTAAAGCATTATGGAGCTGTAAGCTTAACAAACTACATTTCAGATACTCACCACACCCTGTGCTCCAATTTAGGATATTCTCAAAAAATTTTAACGTATACAATATACCAAGATAAACTGGAGCTTAAAATAATTTACTACTACAACTGACAAAATACAGGTATGTAATTTACCAGTACTTAGCTGGGAATTTCACTGTATGATTTTGGGAAATGTTAGTGAAATTCAATACAACTCTCAAGAAATATGCCTATTTTGCTTACTTCTCCCATTTGTGACTATATATGAGTCATTAGATTATAAGAGTCCTTCTCCGTATACATATGCCAATGTGATTAACCATATGGTACATTGTAGTTGTCCAGTTAAGCACACATATGTTTTTCTGGGATATGAGAAGCAGACTTAAAAATGTATCAAAAATCCTCTCTTTCAAAAGGTTTCTAGCAGAAAGTATTATAAGATTAAAATATGTATTGAGATAATTGGTTAAATCTTACATAATTAGGCCCTGTTATATTCTTACCAGGATTCCATCATGTATACAGCCAAAATTCAAAATAAATGAGTTGAGAACTTCCAGGTATTGTTTAAATGAGTGGAGAGACATGAACATTGTGTCTGACATGCATGTACATACTTTCTTTCACTTTTTCTTTCTCTCTTTATATATTATAGAAAGATGATAGATTACTAGGTCAATAGATCAATAGACAGAAAGATATGTGCATTATATATACTATTAAACAAAAATAAGAAACCCAGCCAAGTACAAGACCTAACAGGAATGATATGGAGAATGATAGTCTTTCACTTCTGAAAAGAATGAAACATGTCAATATATGTGCTTTCAGCAATTGATTCACTTACAGAAGTCATAACTGCAGCATTCATTATTTTCATAAGCTGACAATCTTAGCCAGGTGAAAACATACAGCCAACAAGGAGAAGCATTCCTTTCTTCCTCCAAGTGGACTGAAGAAAACAAAATCTTTCTACCAAGGAGAAGTGTGACTCAGGCCAACAGCAACTTCAAAACAATGATTTGGTTATAACATAAAGCAAATATTGTCAATGCAGAGGAGGAATAATATTCTTCTGTAGATCTTTGTAGTTCTCAAACTTAGCAGTGATTATATCTTTCAAAATAGATAAAAACTATGTATGTAATATTCACTAAAAGGAATTATCTCTTCTGGTACCAAATGCACCATATAATAGAAATCACTCAACTTCAAGTAGTTGAGATAGTGAATGATTCGCCTTATGCCTATACAATTAAAATCATTCTAGAGGCTGGGGATTTAGCTCAGTGCTGTAAGCACCTGTCTGGCAAGCATGAGGTTATGAGTTCAATCTCTGGTACCAAAAAAAGAAAATCATTGTATCATATTATCACTTTTTGTATAACATGGACTAATTTACTATAATTAACTACTGGAGAGTTCTACTTCTGAGCTGTACTCCTAACCCCAGTTGTAACCAGTGTACAACAACTTTTAAAGCAAGCCATGTTTTCTGATAGAGTAGTAAAGGATATTTTCTATGAAACGTATTTGGTAAATGTGCCTAACTTCTTAAAGAGTAACCATTAAATATCTAACTGTAAATTATCTATCATGTTCTTTTTCTTTGGTTTGTTAACAATTTAAAATTTTTTGCAGCACCAGGTATCGAGCTCACAACCTCACACCTGCCAGACAGGCACTTAAGCCAGTGAGCCAAACTCCCCACTCTAGATTTTTGAGGCAGAGTCGCACTATGTAGCTCAGGCCGGCCTTGTGCTCACGTTGTAGCCCAAGCCGGCCTTGAACTCACAATGTTCCTCCTACCTCAGCCTCCCAAGTGCTGGGATTAAAGGTGTGTGCCACCACACCCGGCTAACAATTTAAATTGACAACAAACTGTTTTCATTATTGTTTCCTTAAAGTTTAAATTAAGTCATTAATAATTTGAATTATGATGCACCAAATAGAAAATATATAGCAAGTAATCACATTTGGCCTGATACTTTGCTAGGTACTAAGAAATGTATGCATACAAAATGTTTCTCTTTCCTTAAGTAGCTTAGAATTAAGTGGGAATGACAAATAGCAGCAATAACAGCAACAACAAAATAACACAGGAGAAAACTAAACCTAAGAACAATTGAATTTGAAAGGTGCCACAAATTTATAACATAAGATATGCCAATTACCAAAACAAATTGATGGACTATATTACTATTCAGCATTCTAACATTTATTTGCTGTTGTACTCTAGCCTTTGGCACTGGCATAGTTTCACTAAGGAAAATAAAGATTGGGAGAAATTTGTGTGAACAGATTATCAGCCTGCCAGGTGAATGAAAGCAAGTAGATTTTCTTCTTAATGTTTCATGGATTATTATTTGAATATGAAAGGGTGAGCTTTCTTTCTTCCACAGGATGCTACTGAAAATATCTTATGAATGACTTCATTGACTTTTTTTCATAAGGAGAATTTAAGGAAAATATCCAATATAAGTATTCCGGTAAAGTCTTGTTGTCTTAAAAATCACACATTAAAACTTCCAAGTGTATGGAGAAAATGAGTCTGAGAAGACTTTTCAAAAGATAAGCAGGTCAGTAACGAAACTAATTGTCAAATTATTTAAAATGTTTAATTTAAAAACGATAAACTATATTCTTAACATGTAAAGAAATGTTATTTTAAATAAAAGTATTTACTTTACAACTTAAAATGAATGCAGATAATAATATGACAGGAGATGTAGGTAAGTGTTGAAAATGATAATTATGGAGATAATATAAAACTGCACAAATATTGGGGAAAAGCACACAATAGTTTTTAGCATAGTGCCTATGGTCAAAGAGAGGAAGAAGATACTCTAGGTATCATGAACAGCATTCAATTCCTTTTCTTTTTGTGTTATTCAGCTTTACTTGACATTCAGCTGCTGTTGTTTGGTGTTAAAAATCAGTAATTTTCTAGAAAAATTGTTGCTACAACACTCAGATGGTGGCGTACACCCATTTACCAATAATTTACAAGATAAGTTATATTATGTAAACACATTGTAATAGAATACATACCAATTACTTTTGTAAAAAGAGTATATCATTAGGTTTATGTTATCGAAGATGTATTTTTGGTTTATCTAATGACAGTAAGTTATTAATATTCACAAAATAATACTTATTGGTGAAGAAATATGCTAAAGTAAATGCCAATTGTGCAATATGGTAAATATTAATACTGAAAAATAAACAAAATAAAATTTATAGATTTCCGACTTGAACATAATATTCTCTTTCCAGGTTCTATACTTTTGCTTATGAAATTTTTTCTCCTTTTGTCAGATTTAAAATTTTCTTTTTTTAAAAGAATGTATATAGTTAAATTATACAATGTGATGATATGATACATGAATGTATCTCATCACAATGAAGGATTTTCTTTTCTATGAAGCTCACCTTTATGTGAAGATTATTTGTCTTTGAATAACCTCTTTACAGTGTGTATATCATTTTTGATATGTGTTTAAATAAAAACAGGCATAACAAACCAAACATATATCTTAATCCCCAAACTTGCGATGGTAGAGCACATAATATCAAGTGTTCAACAAGTATTTTTTCATTAAAAAATATGTATCTCTATTCTATCCCCAGGCAATTTGGGAATGGAATAAAAGAGAGAGAGAAAAATGACTGTGTTTTTAGAAAGAATTCAGGGTTTGAGGAACATGTAAGTGATTATTACAGACAGTGGGGGGCATTAAAGCAGAAGTGATATTAACTTCAGCAATATCAGGTATACAAAAGTTGTTTGGGGAGTCAAAACGTCAACAAGGCAAATTATAATTGCAGTGGCCCAATCCGTAAAGCTGTAACAGAAATAATTTTTGCATCAGATCAGTTCTATAATAGTATTTGTGGCATAACTTCTAAAAATTAACTTGAAGCAAAGGTTTTTTTTTCTTCTACAAATTCTTTAAGAAAGACTTATTTTTAAAGTCTAATCAAACAGAGTCTACTATGTTGCTTGCATGGTAAACTTTTAATAAGATAAGAATACAGATATTTATTACTAATGTAGTTGCTTAACAGAGAAAATTTATTTGGTAGATGTTAATTCATAGCATTTAAATAGCTCAAATGTAGCATTCATGTCTTTGTCTTCACAACATATAAAATTTAAGAGAACAACAATTAGCTGAATGGCTTACAGGTGGTAGTCATTTCAGTCAAATCTCTGTAATTAATTTTTATGGAAAACATGAAAAACAAAGATCAAGTCAATAGTTTGAACTGTCTTTCTATAATTGTAATAGGAAAAATGGGGGTGTCCGTTATTAGAGGATATGGAATATCACAAAGAAAATAGTATTCTTCCTTACTGGAGTGCCCTTTCTGTCCTGATTATTAAAACTATCTCAGTCATCTTTCCAGATGTATCGATGATATTATCAGCTTTGGGATGATCTGTTAAGATATGCTGAAGAAGAGTTTAAAAACACTATTTTTGGCACCAGATACCGCATATATGTCTGTAGTAAAAACTACATTTCTTAGCAGTTGTTAATTTATATGGTCAACTATTAGCTTCTAAAGGTTATGATTCATTCCTCTCTCTGTCTTGAGTAGTTCTCTACTTCCTCGACATTACAGTAGTTTGATATATTTTTGGAAAATTAAGTGAATGAGACAATGAGATCAATATTTTGAAAACAATAACAAAGAACCAGGAAATCAAACTGTCAACGGAATACAAATACAAGCTCAATTTAATTCAAGCATGCAAACAAAACAGAAAACATGAAAGTTTGTATGTATAGACATATGCAGAGAAGAAAACTACTGATGCAACAGAAAGTAGAGCCAAGATTTTCAAACAAAAGGCAAAAAGGGCAGTGTCAAAGAAGTTAAGATGCAGGAAAAGATGAGAGGAAACTGTGGCTAAGACTCCAAACCAACCTGTCCTACGTTCATTAACTAATGAACTTGGAGAAAGACCTTGTACACTTAAGGAAACAGGAAGGAAAACAATGTCATCCTTTCCATTTACTTCATTTAAAAGTTGATAAATCAGAGGTCAGAGAATTTAACTGACATCTATGTAATTGTGCGGAAGTCGAACAGAGGATTTCATTTATAAACAGGGTAAATAAAGCTAAATTCTCCACCAGAAAGCTTGCACACTAAAATCTTTTGAAGTCATTCTCTGTTGGTTTGTTCTTCTTGGCTGTTGCATTGTCCTCCTGTTGCTGTTTGTTTTGTTTTTGGTCTCAGCCTTTAGGGGCTGAGACTGCTATGAAAATTTAGGAGTCAGATTTACCATATTCCTGTTCTAATACTCTACTTTAGTATCAAGGCTAATGTAGGAACTTTGTAATGATGTATACCTGAGTTAGATTCCTTCCACTGTGGCTTATAACTCCATGACCATGGACAAATTACTCTCTAAATATTAATTTTCTAATTTGTAAAATAGGTAGAAGGTGTGTGCTGAATTCATACTGGCACTGCAATGATTAAACTGCAGGTTTTGGCTGTGATAAATAATGCTCTCTCTCTTTTTGCAACCATCTTTTTGGCATGGTCTTCACATGAATTCTTTCAAAGAACATATTATTTGATTGAAAAGATTATTTACAAACCTTTTATACACACTTCTTCCACTATCAGGCTTGTGATCAGAGAAAGGTATCTTCTAAGGGCCCATTGCACAATTTCTAGACTTGGGTTGGTAGGAAGAGACCTTACCAAAGAGGTTAAGATGTGGGAAAAGATGAGAGGAAACTGTTGTTAAGACTCCAAACCAACCCTTCTTAAGCTCATCAACTGATGACCTTGGAGAAAGATTTGTACATTTAAGGAGACTGGAAGTGAAACCATGCCGCCCTTTCTATTTACTTCATTTAAAGGATGAGAAATCAGAGGTCATGGATTTAATCGATGTCCATATAATTGTATTTTTTAATAGAAAAATGTATAACAGTCTCCTTTCTTCACACCAAGAGCTCCACGTATGGTAACACAGTGGCTTGTTCTGCAGTCAAGCATGGTGGCTCGCCTCCTCTCAGTTCCAATTCCACATTCAGAACCTTTAGGGCCACGGATAGTTCAGAACTAGGAAATTTCTTACATTTTATAAAGCGTGTTTGATATGTACGGTTGTGCTAATATCCTGCTAGAATCAGGGATAATGACTCATGATTAAACACATTAGTATTTCCGTAGCAACATATTAAGAGTAACATAACAAGGGATAAAATATAAATGGTAAATAGTTTCATATCAGCTCTCCTCATGTGAATCCAGGTTAACTTCAGCCTTAACACAAAGATATGTATCTCCTCTAATTACCCTATAAGCGATTTGAGAATAAGACTTGCATTTGTTTATATCTGCTATATCTTCTAGTATCTGACACTGAAACTTCAAATACCGTGTAGATGTGCCATACATTTGTTGAACTGAACATAAACCACACACATGAAAACATCCATCAAGGTGAGGAATAGTTTTAAAACAAGGAAAGGGTGATAGCTAAATATTGTCATGGGCTAGCAATTAAGTCAAAACATTGATATTTCATTTCTCCCCTTGGCTTTCATAGTCCTAGGAAATATAGGTAGCCTAGAAAATGAAGCATACGCTTGTAAGTTATCTCTAGAAGAAATTTAAATGTTTGTAGAAGTCAGTGTTTATCATATGATTCATTATTCTAGCAAATAAGAGTTTCAAGGATTTGTCAGTGAATCGCACTGAAGAAATTCACAGTTTTTCTTCTTTTTTTAATGTTTGTATCTATGTGCGTACTATAAACAAAGAAAAATTATCTCAGACAAACTGAATTAAGTCCAGTGAACAGACTCAATTTAAATATGCTGATGTCTAAATTTTAATACTTAGAATATACTTTATGTAAGAAATAGTTACTATTATACTAGAACTGACATTTTTTGTAAAGGAGGGAGTATGCTGTTTTTTATTTATAAGTTGTATACTTTCATATACTACTCTGAGAGCAAAAATCTTTCTTGCTAATCCTTAAAGATGAATCTTTACTACAGAAAAATGTAGCTATTGTGTTGAAACTTACATGGTGATAAGAATCAAAATACAAAAAAAACCAAAACAAAACAAAACAAAAAGAATCAAAATGCCCTGGTATCTAGATAACAGTAAATCTTTCTGTGCTTAGTGTCATTTATTTGCATGATACAGGAATAGAGACATACACCTTTAAGTTCAACCTTTGTGCTTATTTCACAAAGAGGGTTCTCCTAATTCAGACATATTTTGAATTCAGGTGCAATTAGGAAAAATAAAGTAATATGTGTGAATAACTAATGTATACATATGTCCCTATGATAAGATTATTCTAAAGAGCAAATTGGAACGACAACAAATACACGTTAAGGATCATTTGAAGGGATTTTGTGAAATTGCTCTCACCTCAATAGGTCCAACTTTCTTACTGTGTAATATCTGAGAATATGGCGAGTGAATGAAAAAATTTACATTCTTGTCTGTTGAACCCATGATGGATTTTTTAGTAGGAAAGATCACTGAACTTGTATTTTTCTCAACTGATTTCCTGCAGAAGTAGAGACTGAGACAACACTTTTGATGGCTAGCTAATCTAGGAGGTGGTCACAGAGGCTGGAGGGAGAGATGGAGGCACAGAAGCAAAACCACTAGAGCAGACATCACTGGTCAGGGTAATCTTATGGACGAGTGGTGCTTACTTGCGCAGAAGACTTTCTAGGATACCTGTAAATGAAAGGGACACCTCATCAAAGATAAGACTGGGCCATTTCTTCTTGGACGTATTTACTCCACTGACTAAAGAGTTCCCTTAAGGCATACCCATTTCCCTGTGTGTATGATGCATCTGTACTTTGACTTGCTCAAGAAATAAACTAAAATCTCACCAAGTAGGTCAAGCCTACTGGCTATTCTACAGAAGGAACTTAAGAATCTTTTAAAAGTATTTCTGAAGTGTGGAATCACAGGTCTGAGTATCTGTATTCACCAACATAAGGGTTCTTTAACTTCCATCAGTGCAAATTTTCCTTTTGCGAATGCACTGGTGACCATACTTCTGAAATGCACACATGAGAATACAGACACATGTGTGCACTTGTCTCCATGTGTATTCACATATACATATATATTTACACACATATTTATATTTGTATTAAATTATGGTCAGGCTTTCTGATATTTCTTTTGTAGCAAAAAGGCAACCTCTTTCTTAATGCTTCAAAGGGAAGTAAAAAGGGTTTTCTCAATGCCACAACAGAGGGCTCATACACCTGCTTGTACCAGTAATGATCTGGTTGTACTTACATCGACCAACCAATGAAGAACCTCCTATAACCTACTGACCACCCAAAACTGACTTCTTAAATTAAAAGAAAGATATCTCATCAATGGAGGGTCAGAGTCCAAAAAGGCAATAAAAAATTATTACTAAATATGAAGTAGAATCTCAGAGATTCATTTGTTTGATAATCAGTGTAATGCCTGACAAGGAAAAATCATAGAGTTCTACTCTTTGGAAAATAACTTCTTATGATGAAAAGCCGAGGAATGATTTGAAAGGCATTGATGTCATAATGGGATGTGCACTTCAGAAAGATCACTTGGGTTAGCTTGAGGAGAATGCACTAGGCATACGACAGGCTAAAGCCAGGGAGATGAGAGGGGATGAAAGGCGATGCTAGAACAGAAGCCTAGCAGGAAGGCTGATGACCACATGTGACAGTAGAGGAGAAGGAAAGCAGGGGAAAGATTTTAGGAGTATTAAAAAGGTGTAATAATAAATAAGGTGAACAATCGAATGCTGGAAGAGAAAATTAGAATTTCAAATAGTTCCTAATTTTGGCTCAAGTGACCTAATAGATGATAAAACCACAACACAGTAAATTCAAACCCATCTCTTCAGATGTCCAAACCAGTGTTTCATTTTCTTGTCTTTTAAAACAAATTTATTTTGCAGAAGGGTCTTGCTATGTAGTGCAGGTTGGCCTCAAACTCTGTGTAGCCCAGACTGGCCTCAAACTTGTAGTGATCCTCCCACTTCAGCTTCCCAAGTTCTGGAATTATAGGCATGCTGCACCATGCCTGGGTCTTGTGTACCTTCTGCTAAAGAAAGCACTTTTGTTCAATTCTCAAAACAAAAACCATTTTTCCTTAAATGTGCTTGTTTCTTTTACATTTTCTGAGTATTTAAAAAGTCAAGCAAATTCACAGGCAAATTTCTTCTAATTACCCTAATTCACTTGATATTTGGATGGAGTAATATGCTGAAATTTATTTCCTTGTAATGGATTGACTCACCTAGCCAGCCAATAAAAGCAGCGTAGGGACTCTGTATATTTCTTGCAGTATTATATTACTGCTACTGACAATAATAACAGTAATAATTATCCAATTTCAAATTGGCAAAGTACCTTTGACCTCCATTTGATCCCCATGGTCTATCTAAGTCTGATTCAGCATTGATTTCTTTCCCAAGGAAGTTGCTATAATCATGTTATGGCTGATTTATCACAATATGCTTGCTTGCTAGTGATTTCTCATCTTGAACTTGCTTCTTTCATTTTTTTCTTCCATTAAGAAACATATTGAAATGTTCTGTTTTTTCAAAGCAAAGCAAATTTTCCAAGTGCTCTTCTATATTTCTTTCAGTGGGTGATATACAGTTTTCAAGAACCATCCTAATTCCACTAAATATGTTAGCAGGGCAAATATCAAAGAAAATAAAAGAAGTATTCTGTGGAAAATCCAATTTACATTGTAAATATTGTATAGTAATGGAGGAAGGACGTGGGCCCTGGAATCACTGTTTAGGTAGTAGATCTTTTAATAAAGTATTTCTGTGTTTGGAGACATTGTGTTTAATTTTTTTTGAATTTTACTGTCTTTTCTTATAGGTTTTATCTAGTTGAACCCATTCTGCACTCAGAAATTTCATATCTAATATCTCCAAGAAATAGCCAAAACTTTTGGTAACAATAAATACACTGAAAACAATCAGTAAAGGAAGTGCAAAGATATTGTTTCATGTGGATTTTACACTATATTATAGGAGGAATGTGTAAACTAAAATGTCTTTTAAATTATCTAGTACTAAATTTACTTCAGATGACAAAATTGGATCAGAGATATTAAGTAATACAGACAGGCCTACAAAATGTGCAAATTCCTCATGAAGAGAATTTAAAACTTCTAATTCAAACTTTATAATTCCTCATTGAAATAATTAGCAGTTGTAGAAACAGTCATTAACAAGGAAATTAATCGAGAAAAATCAGACTATGCTGTTCAAACAAATGACCTCGAAATCTTACTGTTTAAAATGCTTTTGTAATTCACATTTCTTACTGCTTTTCTGGGAGCTCTGTTTAGATTATTGTCACTCCTGGCCCCAGGCTGATAAAACTGCCAATATCTGGGTCTTTTCCCATCACCCTGGTGAAGAATGAAAGAAAACAGCAAGAAACACTGTGGGTTATAAACCTTCTCTCACAAGGAACAAGCCACTTGCCATCTTTCACTAGTTAAAAAAAAATCACAGGGTCACTCTTATTCCAGAAAGGAATGGGAAAGTTAAATCCTAGCAAGTTCCCAGAGAACATAGCATATTCCACTGACTGTAAGTAATGAATACCATAGCATTTTTAGCAGGTAGATCAGAGAGAGAATATGGGAAGTTTAACTTTGTGCTCTAAGTTTGTAGAGAATTTAAGGAATATTCTGAGTCTGATTTGTAATTCCCAATTCCCTTATGAATTGCTCTAGAATCTCTACATAAATCAAACCTTCACAAACAATAAGGTCTGCAGTTGCAAAAATTTATGAGTCCATGCCTAAAGCATACTTCATGTACCAGTACCTGGCTAGCCTAATTCAGTCACTCTAATAAAATTGCAGAGTCCTAAGTACTGAATTAGTTATACATTTTTAATTGGAAATTTTGCATATAAAATTTATTTTTCTGGTTTCTGAAAAAAAAAGAAAAAAGAAAAAGAAAGAAAGAAAAAAAGAAAAAGGAAAAAGCAAAAAGAAAAAATTCTAACCTATGGTTGAAACTGGCAATTATTCCTCTATGGCAAAATTTTTAAAGCTTTCAAATGGTTAAAGTTAGTAACACTGCCCGGTGTGGTTGGACCAAGAGCTTTCCAGTTTATCAATGTCCTTACAATTCTGTTTCCCTCCATCTGCATTGTTACTTATTTAATATAAATGACTTGTCAGCAGCAGCTCCCTGTGTTTCACAATCTACTGTTTCCGTCTTTGAGTTGACAATTCGCTTTTGTTTCTCAGTTTTCTTTGCTTTTAGGCTGTAAGGCTCAATCCTCTCCAATGGAAAGTGAGTGGAAGTGTTATGAAACATTGTAGACAGGGAAATATTCATCTCCAAAGTCTTCTCTGCTTGAGATGCCATGAAGACTATTCTGCACGGTTACATGAGTAAACAAATAAACAAACAAAAACTCTATTGTGTTTAGCTACTGAAATGTTGACATCTATTTCTTTCAACAGCATTTATTTGTCTTAATCAATACTAATAGGCCAAGCATAGGCTTTTGGGGAAGAGGATGTGATGAGAAGGAAAAAAGAAATAGAAAGTGTGAGGCAATTGATATATTTGTTATGTACCAAAAACATATAATAATCATTTTAGTTATTTATTTATTTTTTTTTTGCGGTACTGGGGATTGAACTCACAACCTCGATCCTGCCAGGGCAGGCGCTTAAGCCACTGAGCCAAACTCCCAGCCCTATAATAATCATTTTTAAAAAATTATTCACAATAAAATATTTAATTAGAATCTTAGATATTTATTTCTTATCATTTTCAGACAGCAAATCATTACAACTCCATGTAGCTAGGATAGGGAGCCAGGATTAAGGAACTTCAGAGAGACCAAAAAAAAAAAAAAGTAAAATAAAAGAAGCAGAATAGACATATGAAGATACACGTATGGATGATTCGAGAAGCACTAGAAAATCAGTTTGGTTCCATGTCAGAATAGGAGTAAGAGAAAATGCACAAAAAATATGCACGTGACAGTGGAAGAGAATTTTGTCTGTGGACAAAGAATCCATGCATACTTTGAGAATAAGAATGAAATGTTTGGTCATGTATTGGGAGCCACTGGGTTGATAGCACTGAGTATTATAAATAGATGAGAACGCATAAAGTAGAACAGACAGGAACTATTACTGCCATACAATTGGGAGACAGTAACAACTGCCATGTGCTGAGTGATTTATAAGTCCTGGGACCAAAGCACATCATTTTCTACACATTATCTCAATTAATACAAGTAGTTCCATAAAATATTGATTTTGCATATAAGAAAATTTCACAATATTCATTACCATAGCCAAAATTACACATATTGAATGATGGATTCTTGATGGAATACTTGATCAGTTAAATCTTCCCCCAAAGTTCCTACTAATTAACTACTCGGTTATATTGTGCAAAGCATCTCAACTTAGCTAGTCATGATCAAATTATAGACATGTAGGGGAAAATTTAGCATCAGGATTCACCATTAATTCAAACTTTGCTGGGGAACCACTAAGTGCAAAGCGCTCTGACAGAAACATCCAAGATTATTGTCAATTACTAAAACATTCAAAGTTCAGTGACAGGATCTTTGAGTCAGTATCAGTTGAGACAAATGACCATCACAGTAATACTAAGTCCCCTTTCACCACAGGGCACTGTGATAACAGGTATTTAGAGAGGGTTCCTAATGAAGTAGACCCTTTTGACTTATATTTGCATGAAGTTATCGCATTCTTTACATTTGGCAGTGGGACTGTGGTTAAAAGAAAGAATATAGAAAAATGGAAACCTCCTTATATGTGCCTAGAGGGTAATAAAACTGGCAATTTCTGTCTTTTGCTTTTTCAGAAAACTTACTTTCGGGACTGCCAAGCTACTATGTAAGTTTGTCCACACTATGGTAGATTCTACATGGAGAGAACATTTGCAGATGGGACAGCTTCAGGTAGCAAGGAGGAAGACCAAGACTTCTTTGAATCTGAGTCAGTTCTTCTTATGAATTTGGTATCATCCACTGTCTAACTGCAACTACATGAGAAACATGAAGTAAGATCAATCTAGAAATTCACCAATCCCTGGCAACCTAGGATGGTGGGAGATAAAGTATGACTGTTTTAAACCTTTAAATTTTGGAAAATTTTATTACAGAGCATCTGAAAACCGAAAAGGGGACACTATAAGACTAGGATATTGGAAAATGACAAGAGAAAAATGTCTTTTTTGTCTTTTTGAGACAAGGTTTCACTCTGCAGTTCTGGCTGGGCTTGAACTCACTTTGTAGCTCAGGCTGGCCTCAAACTTGCAGTGATCCTCCTGCCTCAGCTTCTTGAGTGCTGGGATTACAGGCATGCACCACCAGGACCAGCAAAAGGAATTTTCTTATGCCATTGAAATAATGTTGCCAAAAGAACAACAACAATACTGACAAAAATTATCAGACAGTGTGAGACAATTTATCCCCTGATTGGAATAGAATATTCCCATTGCTTTGTGTGTTACTCTGTGAATTCAGATACAAGAGAAACATATTATATAGCACTTGAAACATGAATAACATATTCCAATTATGGTAGCATGCATTGACTCCTAATCTAATGCAGTAAGCCTGTATGAAGGGTTAAAGATCGTTCCCCAAAACCAATGTTATAAAATACTTCACTGATTTGTGCATTTCATCTACTCTAATTATCATCATAGTTAGAAATGGCATCCCTTCACGTATAATGCAATAGTCTGTTCAGACAGCTGTCCAGTTACTTCACATTCCAGTCACCCATCACCTAAATTTGTACAGAGTAGTGTATGTTATTAACCCATTATTTAAAGGCTACCTGACTTTGTGACTTCAAGCTGTAACTGGTTATCAGAAGATATTACCTTATCGGGCTTTCATTTCTTTGCCCAAAATAAAGGAACTGTATGTGGATAAAGGGCTTCAGTTAAATGTACTAAAAACTATTCAGGAGACACAACTGAGTTGTGTTACAGATGTGCAATTCTTTCCACAGAGTTAACATGCAGTAAACACATCTAGAAAACACTCAATGAAAATACGATAGAGAAGTGTCTGACTTTATGCTTCTGGAAGAAAAGGTTGTGTAACACCGGGTGATCAGGCTCAGAAAGGAATCCCATTTCCTACACTACAAGCAATTTTATGAGTGAAGTATTCCTATATATACTGTATCAAGCTTTTTATAATCATAATATTTGGAATGTCTGTGGTGCTCTTCCCCTTAAAAGTACTTTAACGAACATTAGCTGTAATTGTAAAAAGCTTTAGGATCCTTAGGGATGAAAAGCATTGTATAAATGTGCCGTGTAACCAGGACTATTACTCCTGTACATTGCTGCATAAATTATCAGAAAATGAGTAAATGGATTTCAGTTTCATGCACTTGAATGTTAATTGGGAAGAAAAATCTTCTGTCTCCAGTTTGAAGATGACAATTATATCACAGTCTATTTGCTTTAGTGGGTATTCGCTCTTTGTTAATCTTGACAGATTATAACCTCAGGTGAGCTCTGTGTCTGGAAGTCTTTGTGTGTATCTTGACACAGGGTTTAGTGTCAATTCCAATGTTCAGTCTGCTGTGAAGACATTCTACAGTATCTCCAGCCTTGCTATATATCACACTCGTACATGCATCTAGATTCTGCTGAAGCAGAGAATCTAATCCAAGCGGTTATTACTTCACTGAGCAGTCATAATGTTCATCGAATTTGTTACTGTTTGGTGATATATTTCAATAAGGAAGTTTAAAATACTATCTAAACAATTTTTCACAATAGCAGATTCTACATTTTTATTGAGAGACAAGTTTATTAGCAGTTTTTTCCTTAATAATATGCCCAGCACAAGTTATTAGCTCCTGAAGTTTAATTCTCATTCCAGGAAATTTAATTATTATATCACAGCACTCCACATTTTTGTCCCTTTCGGTTTTCACAGGCATGAGAATAAACAAAATAAACAGAAGTTTTGGCTATTTTAAAGTGATTATCTTCTGAAGTATTACTAACACTGTTGCTCTTGAATTCTAATATCTAGAACACCAGCACAATTAATCATTCTTTAACATTTATTTGGTGCATTCTTTATTTTTAATAGTGAGCAGTGCTGGTATTTTGGCCAGTCTGAATCTTATAAACCATCTCATGCTTCTATCATGGCCCAGGAAATTATTCTTTTGGAACAGGAATAAAATCTCTCTCAATGTTGAGGGCTTGTGGCTGAAACATTTCTCTTGAATGGTCAGGGACTACAGCCACCTGACTGATCTGAGATTCCACCTGGCTTCTGCAGCTTTCTGGTTAATGAGCGAGGCAGATCTGGTGTGAGACAACAGGCAGAAGTTATGATTTCAGCTTTTTCAAGGTAATGGCAACAAAAAAGTTACTGTCATACAAGAAGATCGATTTTGAGATTTGATAATTTTTAATTATAAACAGGGGCCAGCAATACAGCAGTTTTAAAACAGTGACAATGAGCACATCTGAAATATAATAGCATTGCAAAACTCACTTCTGCAGACAAAATTTCATCCAGATAGAAAACTATAGCCATGGCTTTCCATCCTTCCTTGCTGCTTAGTTTGATGGGCAAGGCCTCCACCTTTGTTATAGCTTTCACAGTCTTCTTCTCCTTTGCTGGAGGTTTTTTTTTTTTTTTTCTGACTGTACTTCTTGGCTCTTCCTGAACCCAGAATATCACAACCTTGAAATTCATTTTCTTGGACTGAACTCCTACAGGCTCAACCCAAGCAGGTGACGGGTCTCCCACAGCTGCCACTTTTGTTTAGGCAAGTAGTGCTTTGTGCTTGAGCTATTATGATAGTCTTCAAACCATTTGCTTTGTCTCTAGTTTCCCTGTACTTTAATATAACCTTCCCACAAGTGACAGATTAATCTTCCCTATAGTGGCTTTCATTGTATCACTATCTTGCTCAAAAGCCTTTAATTGCTTCACATTTCATAGAGGAAGAGGTTTAAAATCTCACATTAATAAATTGTAGTCCATCACAAGGGCTTACCATGGCCCAATCACTCTACTAAGCACTTTACATTCATTATCTCATTTAATTATCACATTGAGGTAGATATTATTATCCTTCTTCTATGGATGAAGAAACTGAGGCTAATCTCTCATTGACCCCATTTTATATAATAAAAAAATAATCCTACAATGGCCAGGATTCATATATTAAGAAACGAAACTGGGATGGGGGGACTTTCTCAAGTCCTATTCTACCTCTGAAAATTACCAACTAGGTACATTTTAGACTCACTTAAACTCTTTAATTCTCCTTTGCAACATGGAGAGAATGAGAATATCATTACCTATTTTTCAAGGTTATTTAGGATAAAATGAAAGGATTTCAGTGTAGTACTGTAGCAACTAGGTTGATCCTATTTGCTTAATACAAAAGAGAATTTTGCACCTCTTAATACATTAAATGTTTAAGAAGAATACACGTATGTTGGCAGGACAGGAGATTGTCTCCTGATGCAATTTTAGGGATATTCATCTGGCTCCAGCTCCCCCCTCACTCATCCAGATAACACACACACACACACACACACACACACACACACACACACACTCACTCAGTGCCCTGTATAAATAAGATACAGCGTTTACAGAAGAGGCAGACAACAAGGATGACCTTCAGTTTTCTGTCATAAAAATTAGAGAAAAGAGAATATATTTACAGTAAAAAGAAAATTAGCCTAGTTTTAGACATTACGATTATGAAAGAGTCAAACTGATATGAAGTTCCATAGTAGTGCCATAGGACAAAGACTACCCGAAGAGATAATTAGGGAAGCAGGAGACTATGTGGACCACTGAACCCTGAGGGTAATATTTTGAGGTCACATAAAGAAGCAGCAGAAGAGGTAACAGGAAAGTCATCTGTAGAAGCAGGAAGGCAATTCAGTGGAATGTGGTACCACGGAGGAAGTTGATTCAAAGATACTTGAAGTTTGAGGGGGTCAGATACAAAATGGACTAAAAGAGGGCCTTTGAATGAGACCATCTGAAAGTCCCAGGGAATGTAGAAGGAAAATTATTGAGGAAAAATGGAACGTGGCACAGAATGCATTATTTAGTCTCCTTCCCAGCTATCTGCAAAATCCCACATTCACAATGCCATTCATTTTTAAACTACTGTTCAACATTTAAGGTTGATTTCAAGAAGAAAAATCACACCAACTACTGATAATTTGAAGATTCTTGAAAGCATCAGGACTTTGTAGAGTATACTTTTGCATATCATCTAGTGTGTCAGACAGTGAGAATGAGTAGGATTGCTGGGGCTAACAACAAAATCTTCCAGGATTTTTGACAGGAAACTGACCTGGTTTTGGTTCACTAAAATTTTCATAACTGCTAAATATGCCTCATTTCATGCTCCTGTTGAAGTAGCCTTTATCTTGGAAATCAAACAAGAGAGACAAAGCTTTCTTAAAAGCTAGATTCTTCAAGGAAAATGGCTAATCAGCAAAATAGCATTTTTCTTTCCCTGGAGTGTATGGGTATGCTGATTTGATTTCTAAATGCTATGGATACCATCAAAATGCTGATGAAATCAATTCTTCACACCCTGCCTTAGGGGCAGTTTTTGCACCCAAAGGAAAAGCAGTAGAAATCAAGCTTATCCATAAATTTCCCCTACCACTTTCTCTCCTTTCAAAAAACCTCTGTTATGTTTACCCTGATTCACTCCTTCTATGGCATCTCTTATGTGCCTTCCACTGCTTGTGTCCCAGCAATAGTCAACAAAAGTAGCCTACCCTCAAGCTGTTTATATTCTGTTAGGATGTTCCAAAAAACAATGTATACACCAAATTACAAGGAGGTTTATTTCCCCATTATCATTTAACTGTTTGATTTTGTAAAAATGAGGACTGAACTCTGAGCTTTCGCACTGAGCTACACCCTTTGGTCTTTTTATTTTTTGAGACAGAATCTTGCCACCTTTAGCCTCAGCCACACAGGAGCCCTGGTATTATAGATGTGTTCCATGAGGCCAGGCTTATTCAGTAATACTTATTAACCCATAAGTAGTAGGACTTTCGGATTGTCTAGTTCATTACCTTGTTGTCAGAAAGTAGGAGCCAAAGGAACTGTGAACAGGGATACGTAACTTTTTCAGGTAGAGGTAGAAGAAATTTTAAAAGCATTAGAAAAATGTTATGAAAACCAAGAGATCAAATATCTGTTGTTCATGGCACATTAGAACACTGACATGTAGGTATTGCTGGTTTGTTATGGTGGATTGTTTGAGACAAATGTAACCCTAGTAACATCACATTTTGCTATAAATTTAAGAAGTTGAAATATATTCAAAACACTACATTCTTTAATAACATCAGTGCATATTCAGACTTACCGGATTGGAGATACAAATAGTAAAATACATCTAAGCAATTTACAACACTGGAGAAAATATGATTTCTATCATCCCAAATATTTGACATTGAACTGGTCAGATGTTCCTGAAATCAGTAGAAACTGTCCCAGTAAACTCTCTCCATGAATACTAATAAGCTTCTAGCACATTTTCAAATTCTCATTCCTTATAGATTTGCATATTGAGAAAGTGATTAATGAAATGACTAAATGGTATGAAGACCTCACCTAGTCTGGCAAATAAAAAAGTTAATTAGTAGCAATAATTTACTTTTGGTTGGAAATTCATAATTTGTTGGGTCATAAATATAATTAATATATTTTCTGTATTTCTTCAAGATAATTGATGGTGCATATTGAGTGCTGCTTTCAGAAAATTTGTGTCTTAAATGAAATTAAAATTAAACCATATTCTAGTGTAGGTAAATTATGTCACACATTTCAATTAAAAAAAAGTTTAAATTAGTGTCTCCTAATAACAGTAGAAGAATTGTGTCTTATTTCAAATAATACTGAATAAGCATAACCTTATTCTTTGTTTTCTAAAATAACATTCAAATATACAGTCATGACACCACCGACATGGAAAGAAAATATTTCCCTGAGTTAACAATTAGTGAAGTACACTGAAATTAGTATACAAATATAGTTTATTTTTGTATTAAGAAAAATGTTAAACTAATTAGTGATAAATACTTAACATAGTACATATACTTTTTCTCAATATCTTTTTTATTGAAAATCCTATTAATATAAAGTCATATGTTCCTTCTCACAGAGATATATGTTATAAACTTAAGTGATACTAATTTTACTCTCTGTCTCTCTGTATATATGTATATACGATCAGTATAATCTGTGTTTTATAAAATTTAATGTCAGTAAATTTCTGTCATATATATTATTTTATAGTTTGCTTTTTAAATCAACATTATGGTGTTATCAATGTGTATGAATTCATATATATTCTATTCTTGTTAACTGACATATTTTCCCATTTCTGTAGATACAAACACTTGTAACTTATCCATAAGGTAACTGATGGACATTTTGTGGTTCTTTCTTTGTGTCTCTGTATCTCTATCTATTTCTGTTACAATAAACATTTCTGTACATGGCCCCCTTATAAATTTATGTGAAAATTTCTTTACAGTATAAACATAGAGGTGTGAGATTTAAGACCAATTTTTTTTTCCTCAGTGTGATTTTATTTTATTTGAGTGAAGAAAAACAAAACAAACAAAAACAACAACAACAACAAAAAAGACGACATAGATAGTAAAAACAACAAGCAAAAGAGACAAGCAAATGACTAGAGTAAATACACAACATTCCAGGTTTACAGAACCGGTAGATAGACCAAATTTAATTAAGTGATCTGGTGCAAAAAATTTCAAGGCAGCCCAATGTATAGGTAGTGACATGGCTACTTTTAGGTATATCTATGGTGAGAAGCAGGAGAAAAAAGCAGATGTAAAAGATCTGCAGCTTTACCAGAAAGGAAACCCTGAAAAACTGGAGCAGACATCAAGGCCACTGCAACCATGATCCAAGAGTTCAGGGCTAGTGCTTAAACTGATGGTACAGGCCTTGGCATCATTCATGTGGTGCTTGTTTTTCAGGCATACAGGATGTAAGAGTTATGGAATCAAGGAATTCTCTACCTAGATTTTAAAGGAAAGCCTGGAAGTCATTCAAGGAGTCCTTGAAAGAGGAGTGACTGAAGCTGTAATAGTGAAACCAAAGATGTAGCGAATATGTTGGGCAGATAAAGATGCAAGGAATATGGGAAATGTGTAAACAAAAGCATCAGGCACTGGATGGAGCCAAACTAAAATAGAAGACATTGATTGCAACTCATGATACAACAGATGGGAATGCGCAAGCTCTTTGGAGTTCATACAGCATCACAGCTTGCCACAGGTACAGGACACAGAGCTACAAGGTTTACTATTTGCCCTGCTGGGTTTTGGTCCCACTCCGTTGATTCCATTCCTTTCTATTCCCTTATTCCTCCTTTTTGGAATGGAAATGTTTACCCAGTGTCATTGTGTGTTGAAAGTATTTAACTTTCTTTTTGATTTTTGTAGGGACTCATGGCTCTGAGCTTGCCTTAAGTCTCAGAGGAGACTTTAGACTTGCATGTTTTAGTAATGTCAGGACTATTAAGACTGCTGATTCCAAAAAGACTTTGCATATGAAATGCACATGAGCCCTTTCTGGGTTAGGAGCAGAATGTTGTGGTTTATACCCTAAAATGGTCCCCAAAAGTCTCATGTATGTTTAATTTTTTAAATTATTTAGTTAGTTAGTTTTGTACCAGGAATTGAACTCACAACCTCATACTTGCCAGGCAGGGGCTGTACCGCTGAGCCATACCCCCAGCCATCAAGTACGTAAAGATGAGATTTTTGGAAGGTGCTAAACTCATGGGGGCAGCATATGTGTCAGTGGATGATTGATCTCCCTAAGTTCATGGATGAATGTGCTGTTGGGATGTGGGGGCTGATTGAATGTGGGTCACTAAGTATGTGAGCTGGAAGGGTGTATTCTTGTCCCTGGCTCCCTCTCATCATTCCTTGTTTCCTAGCTACCAAGGGAACTTTCCTCTGCCAGACCCTTCCACTATACGCTTTTTGCTTTGGAACCGGCTGACTATGGACTGAGTACTCTAAAAACTGAGAGCCGAAATAAAGCTTTCCTTCTTTAAAGGGTAGCTGTCAGGTAGTTTTTCTCAGTGACAAAATAAAGACGACTAATACCTGTACACTTTTAATTTTACTAATAATGTCAGATGTGCTCCAAAGTTGGTACTACAGTTTACCTCCCACCAGCAGAAAATGTGGTAAGTGGTCATTGCCAGTGGTTGATGTTATCAGACATTAATTTGCTTGACTAAATTATATGATTTGATATCTTATTTTATTTTATTAATTTTACTTGACTAAATTATATGATTTGATATCTTATTTTATTTTATTCATTTTGTTTTGCATGTTCATATTTATGAGCAAATTTCAGAATTCTTTCCTAAATTAACATGCTATTTATCTCTTTTCTTTTTTTCACTTGTGTGATTATAGAACTTAGTTCATTTTTCGTTTTTTAAAATTTCACTTTAGGGAATTGTTCACCTTTACAAAAAATTCAAAAGGAAAAAAAGTCTCTGTAAAAGATAATATAAAGTATAGACAGTAAAATTATAGTCTTCCTTTTAAATTCATTTGCTTCCCATTTTTCCCAGATCCATTTTAAAAGTGCCTAGGACCTACAGAAGTTTCACAGATCCAGAGCTCTTAGTAGTCTGGTATTTGCTAAAGTTCTCAGTATAATTTCATTTAGAATAAATGGGCTCTGCAGAGGAATTGTTTTGTCACTTACAAATACACACATACCAGCAATGCCAATTGCTTCTAGCAGTCCTTCTAGAAAGATGATACTAAGTAGAATATGGCATATGTCACAGTAATGGGTATGAAAACATTCAGTGCTCTTAAATAACATCACTGCTTTGTAGAGACTGAACATTATACAAGTGTCTGCTCTTCTCATAATTGTTGCAGAGACCTAATTAGGGAAATCCGGGGGTACAAAAGGGGATTGTTCAAATGGGACTGAATAGGAGAAAGAACTTGAAATTGTTAAGTCATATAACGAGAAAGTGAAATGGAAAATTGCAAGTAAGATAAACCAGTAGCCCAAGAAACATTACAAGCCTACATGTGCACATGCATGTACATATATACATATACATGTATACCTAAACATATGTATGGCTCTAGAGTCTCTCAAGGTGGGTAAAACATATTTTTAATCAAAATAAAGATTTTATAATTGCCCTTATGTGATTTTCATGTATAATCCTTTCTAACTTACGTCATTTCATATGCATATATATGTATAACCAAGGGTGGATATACTCATGCATCCAGATACACACAGACACACACACACACACACACACTCACACACACACATACGCATATACATATACATATACGACTCTGAGTCCTTGTTTAGCAGAACATGGATATCCATCAAGCAGTCCACTGAGTCTATAATATTTACATCCAAATTTATTTCATTTGCCCAAATGAATCATTCTTTACATAACCTATCTAGAAAAGATTGTTTCAGCCAGGAATTGTCAATATGATTATAATTTAATATTTATATAACCTCAACAATGCACTATGTACTGTAAAATTGATAAAACTGGAGTGAAGTTGTAACTTTCACATTTACTCATCTAAAGATAATATTTTCCAACCTCTGGATACTTTATTTTCAGGCACTAGGAAAAAACATCTCTGAATATGTTACTTTTAACCATGCAAAGAATGAGTCTACAGACTTACATTTAGATAGTGATAACCTAGGTTGTAAGACTAGAAGAATAATGAAATCAAGGTAAAGGAAAAAAAAATTGGAAATGGAGGTAGTAACAATTTCTGGAAAAAAAATTTAAAAATATGAAATAAGATCAAAATGGAGATTAAAGCACAATTTTAAATAAGGCAGTGTCATAAATATCAATTCAATATCTTCTAATTAATTGGATGCAAGTTCACCTCAAATTCATTGCTTTAGTAAACCAGTAATTATACATTTTTAAAATCTCTAAGTACATCCCTTGTATTATTTCAGATATTTATATCTTGATAGCAGTGGATGATATAAATTTCCATTTTCATTTTTCAGTTGGGATGGTTAGTCTTGGATTCAGAGAAGTGTGTGAAAGAACACTGAACAAGCATACCAGAATATGATAGGGAGCAAAGTTCATCATCAAAGGACCAATGAAACAGTCCTTACATTATGCACTTTAAGGCCATAATAGTGAAGTGTAATAAAATAGAAATACAAACATCTCATAGTTTATCATATGAGAAACTCAAATTAAAAATAAAAGATGAGTTAATAGGAAGTAAGGAGACAGATCTTTCTGAAACAGGAAGTGGATCAACAGTTGGAAGGAGAGAGAGGGAGGGGAAAGGCTATGAAACAGGAATGAAGATGTATTATGTACATGTGCCAGCTCCGCACAAAAGATGTGAATATTGTGTACTGAGAACATGTATTTCTTTAAAAAAAATTGAGAGTAGTCCATCAAACATTCTAAGTCTGAAAGAATAAATAATGTCATTAACTATTTTAACATTTTCACAATATCTTCATGATATATCAGGCACAACCTTATGGTAAAAAAGAATATGGTTCCAAGTTCATATCATGATATGGAACTTGAATATTACATGTTGTTCTATTCTTTTTTCTATAGGCACATGTACATCCACATAGCATTTTTTTTTTTTTTCGGCACTGGGGATTGAACTCACAACCTTGCGCTTGCCAGGGCAGGCACTTAAGCCGCTGAGCCGAACTCCCCAGCCCTGGTTTTTTGAGGCAGGGTCGCACTATGTAGCCCACATAGCATTTTTAATGGGATTTTGTAAACATGATCTTTAGCAACTCACTGCTTTAGTGTATCTATAACTACACATACACAGGGACTGAACAGATTTACATTTTTATCATGTTATCAAAGGATGGTGAATTTCACTGTAAACTACATTGCTAATCCATTATTTAGATTTTCTTTCTCATAAACAATGTTTTAATGAAGATACTGTACATCTTGCTTATTTTTTATTATTTTCCTATACCCTATAAACACCCTATATAATACATATATGCACATTATTTTCTTAATGCCATATATACATACATATGTTTTTATCTCTGAATAAAATTCTAACCAAATTAATTTCAAATATGAGGAAATAAGGGCAGAAATGGAATGTGTCCAAATGGAAACTTGGAAATTTACAGTCTAAATTCCAATTGTGTGAGAACAGATATAAATAGTTTTCCAAAAGCACATATTTTAATTAAATGTAGATAGTACCAGTTTGGTAACACAGGTTTTTCTTTGGACAGATGTGCTTGAAATTGTAGCTCATAATGCCTATTGCATCCCTACTAGAAAGATGAAGGAAATCTTAAAAATACTGAACAACAGGACAGTCTTTGACATAATTGCACTCAAATTACAACAGAAACTGACATCTACACTCACTGAACTTCAGTTTAGAATGTAGATTATACTTACATCCTATGAGGCAGTTCAACTGTATTTTCTAATTCACAGAGAATTAATAGGAGTGTGAATTATAGGACAAGAAGGAAAGGAATATTATGAAAAACCAATACTAGACTGGAAGACCATATGCAATACAACAAAGTTATCTGATGAACAAGAAAAAATAAAAATATTTGCCATTTAAATTCCTTAGATGGTAACTTCTCTGTGCTAGATATTCATTTTCAAATTATGCATTTGTAATGGAATCTAAATTTTCTGCTTTGTAAACTACCCATCTATTTGATCTACTTAACTTTATGAGACCTGTTTGAGCTCAGTATCATGAGAACCAGACACATTGTATGTATCAAAGTACATCACAGTGCTTCATCACAGTGCTTCATAAATGTATATGCAAATATTCCTTTCATATATATATCATATACTATATATATCATAGTATATATATCATATACTATTATATCTATATATCTATATCTATATCTATATCTATCTATCTATCTATCTATCTATATATATATATATATATATATATCAACAAGAAAAGAAACCCAGCTGTTCCTACTAAAATCCTTGCTTAGTGGCTGGAAAAATGACACTGGTAACCTGGGATTAGAATATCAAAATCTGATGTCAAAGAGGTTCTCTCTTTTGAAAGAAGTCTTTCAGACTGTCAGCCAGTCATTCAGGAGTAAGTAATTTTATTGAGTGCTTTCTCTGCCAGGATATTGAATTCCCTCACCCATCTCAAAAACTTTGTGTTATCTTTGACTCCTACCCCTCCTTTGTGTTCCATGCCTATCAGTTATGAAACAGCATGAAGTAGCCTCCATTGCTCCAAACTTTGCTGGTCTGTACCCATGAGCTCAACTGTATTTCATTTCCTGTCCTTGATGTTCATGAGATTCTAATTCAATCATTATAACAAAAAGCATTATTCCGACAAGTTTCAAGGTGTTTTGGATGCTTACAACCAAAATGCATATGACTAGAACACTTTCTGGAATCATGCCTGCACATGCAATCTGTACTGTATGGAAATGGTTTCTTCCCCACCCCAAAACTTTTTGCATTTGCTTATTCACCTTTCATTTTTGCCTGTTAAAAATAAAGTTCTTCCTAAAGCATCCAGTCTAATGCCACTGATTTTTAAAAAGCTTTTCTCATTATATCCATCAAGGTATGTTTTATGTATATATATTTTGCACAATTTCCCTTGAGATATATAGTATGCTATTCTATTTAGGTCATACTTTACCTTTATTCTACTCTTCACCTTCACTTTCTCCTGAGCAAGAAATATCTTGTATTGATTATTATTATTATTATTATTATTATTTTGTGTGGGGGGTATTAGGGGCTGCAGGTGGAAACTAGGACCTTCACACTGAGCCACACACTCAGATGCATTTTAATCTTTTTTTTTTTTGTGAAATAGAGTCTTGTTAAGTCACTAAACTGCTCAGACTAGGCTGGAATTTGTGAATGTTTTGCCTTGGCCTTCAGAGTGTTGGGACTGCACTTGTGTGAGTCACCATACTTGACTCTCCTACTAAATTTTAAGACCTCCATATATAGCATGGTATTTGAGACACTATACAATACCATTGATATTTATAAAAGAAATACATGGGTGAAAAATATATTAAAGGACATTTTTCTAAGAAAAAAATGAAAAGGCATTATCAAAAATAATTATAATGAAATAATAAATGAATATGTGATATTGGGGTTTTTTTGCAAATTCTTCTTTTTGAAAATTTAGTAGTATCTTCTTTCATCCTTTTCTTTCAATTGTTCTGGTGGGCATGAGGCTCTTTGGGAAGCACTCAGAGGTATAACTAGCTGGTAGGACCCTAACTATGGACTAATTTAATTTTAAAACACATCAGTATGATCTATACCCTGCTTTTTAGCAACATTTTCATAGAGAGGTTTAAAATCCTCCAGTGAGTCATTGATGAGACAAATATCAATGGAAAATTGATAAGTAGCTGTGACACAGCCAGTTGGAGCAACAGCAAGAACAAAGAAAGGAATTTAAAAAGTGCTAGATAAGTGAATTTGGATCATATAAAATAGCCAGTGTTATCAACATTCATCATTCCCAGTTGAATTTTCACAGTAGGTGATACTGTTCGGTTGAAGAAACCGATTTATCTATTCATTTCAACTCAATTATTCATAAATTTTGCCTCACTAAGGAGACACATGAGAGCCAATGGATGATGAAATCTAGAAGTTGAGATTATAGTAAATCTTACTCTACTGAGTTGGAAGGAACTTTAGAAGGTCATTTTTCTCCCTCAATTTCCCTCTCACAGAAATACTGTCTTCTGAAAAGTTTTGTGCAGACCACTAATAACCTCCAGATAGTCCAAAGACTGGCACATTTTGCATTTGGATTTCTCTTTCAGATGTCACTGAAGGACTTCTCTGGTCAGGACATCAAAATCATAACTATTCTTCAATCATTTAATGCAACATTATTTTATTTATTTACTTCATAGCAGTTACTAGTGTTCAAAATATTTCCCTTAATTTGTTAACTTCTCTGTTTTATTTTTGTTATTGTTTATCTCTGCCTAACATCTATAAGAGAAAGATCTTGCTTAAACTGGTCCTCAGTATATCGAAATTATCTATAACAGTTTCACATCCATGAAATTGAAACTCAAATAATATGTGATGTATGTTATGGAATAAAACTAAGATATGATTAAAACCATTGTTATTATTTTCAAGGCAGCCTACTCTATTTTTGGAGGTTAACTTTATAGCTCAATTACGTTACCCTATGACTTGTCCAACTAGATTACTTCAAGCTGCTGTCACCAAGTTGGTTACCTTAAATTAAATCATTGTAATATTTGACAATCTTGAGTGAAGTTACTCAGGTTTAATCCTTTGTCACCCCCTTTATCTGACACTATGTTTATAAAGAAAAACAAAATTCAGTCCCTATAATCAAGAAGTCCTCTCTATATAGATGGGCAAGAGTTTCCACTGTCTTGTTTTCTTTCCTTATGAACTGAATTTGTTGCCACATGACAGTTTAATCAGACTCACATTTATAAATATAGTATTGTCTCCCTAGTGTAAAAAATTAATAGAAGTAAAAACTGAAAGAATAATAAGATCCAAAATGTACAAGAGATATTGCAATAATGAAAGGGTAAGAAAGTTCTCAGAAAGAAAGAACTGGGATAGGGGAAAGGAGAAAAGAAAGAAAGGAAAAGAGTATATGTATGTAGGTATACATATATAAATGTATCTATGTATATATATGCAAGATAGATAACTATACTACTAATCTCTGTTCATTCATCAAAAAGAACAGTTTATTCTGTCATTGTTTGGTCACTTTTTAGGCTTAGATGTTGTAACCTGAACAAGTACTCATAAGATACCAATATGCAATCTATTAACTAGTGTTAATTTCCTACCATTTTTCTGAAATTCTGTATCTTTTTTATCCTTTTTTTTTTGCTTTTTAAAATAAAGAACATTTCAGTGGAGAACATCTTTTTCAAGAAGAATAAGAAGATGCTTTTTATATTGAATTGTGCTATTTTCATGTGAATTATCAAAATGGCAAATAATATCCCTTGCCTTATACCTGGAAATCACCTTGCAAAAACTCTTTTTCATAATTTGAAAATATAATACTGCTAAGCATTGTTACAAATATTTTCACTCCCATGACTTTAATTCAGTGATATGAAATATATCAGAATCACATTTACATTCTGTCTATACTTTGCTCCCTACTGTCTCCTTTTAATAAACTCTACTGAGAAAAGATGAATTTATTTCTAGTTTAGAGTGTTTCCAAAAGCATGCTATGGAGATTTTGATAGCTTACTAAGTGATAAAATTTTCTATAGGCAACACACATATAAATAAAATGATTTGTTTTAACTTGCAGTCATTATAGGCATTGGCTGTTGTATTTTTCAGCAGCCAAATTAAATAGATGTTTTTATTCTGGCAGAAATCTCACTCCCACCACTTTTGCTTTTGTCTCTTTCCTGAGAGGGATGAGACCTCCTCTGTCAACTCCAAAGCTCTTACTGTCACTAGGCAGAAAGAAAGCACCTCTCCGTGTATGAGGACTATCGTCTGCCAATAGATTTGGCTGTCAACCACCCAAAAGGACTGTCACTCAGTGTCAAAGCACTAACAACAAAGCAATTATCCACACAAAAAAGAAAGAGAATCAGAAGCCCTAAGTTATGTAGATAAAACAGAACCAGTGAAAAATGTAACAAGTGTCTCTGAAAACAGTGTTTTCCTCGTTTCCTCTCTCTCCCTATATTCTGTCACATCTTTCATGAGGTTGTCCCAATTTTTTTTATCTAAAGTATTGAAAGCATTTCTAATTATTTTCTGAAATAGCAATAAAATAAATAGATTGCTGTGGAGCACCCATTCTCTTCTATAAATAATAGTTCTACTTTATTTTCAGGAAAGTAACATTCAGAATCAACTAGCATTCAGATACATCCATGACGCAGTTGAAGAAAGCTAAGCAGCATCAGTCCCAGAAAGAGAAGCTGTCACATAAATGATGATTGTTTTTCCAAATACATCAGTTATTTTAATATTTCAGGAATTAATACTTTGGGCTCTACTGTTATTGAAATAAGCATGTTCCCACTGTTTACACGATATGCTAATTTATAAAAAATCATTGCAAAAATATAGAGAATTATCACAGCTTTGCTGTGGGAAAACATAGGCAAAACCCCCACAAACACAAAATGCATATTTACATAATAACAGTAATTATTTTCAGGTCCTGGAATTATGAGTATCATCTTGTTTTGTTTTGTCTTTATTTTTGCTATTATCTAACTAGACAGGTAAAAAGGTTATTTTATTTTTAAATAGCATAGTGTTTACCCTTGATATGAAAGAATATATATGTAGAATTTTTCTTTATATGCAGATATCTATTTGTCTGTATTTATTTCACTTATTCACACAATAGTCACACTATATTTTTGGTTTTGTTCTATGCTCTGGATACAGCAGTGAGAAGAAGGAGATGAGGACACAATTTCCTGCACTTGTGGAGAGCTGTACAAATAAAAATATGTAGTTTTAAACATTGATATATGGCATGGAAAAATATAACCCAAGAGAGTAAGAAAGAAGAAAGGATTTAAAAAAGGACCAAAAAGTCAGCAAAGAAATATCAGAACTGAACCAAACCTGTGAATAAATGGGCTTAGTAGATGTTTTCAGAGTATTCCATCCAACATCATCAGAATATACATTCTTTTCAGCTGCCAATCAGACATTTTCTAAAATACACCACATACTAGCATACAGAGCATGTTTAAGTAAATGCAAAGGAATTTAAATCATCCCATGCGTATTATCTGTCCATAGTGCAATGAAATTGGAAATTAATGGCAAAGAAGATACAAAAAGTCCATAAACATCGAAACTAAATAACAACCTCCTGAACAACCAATGGGTAACAGATGAAATTAAAGAAGAAATTAAACAATATCAAGAATCAAATGAAAATGTCAGTGCAACTTACAGGAACCTATATTATGCAATGAAAGCAGTGCTAAGAGGGAAATTTATAATGGTAAATTTTCACATCAGGGAAACACATTAAGCACAGATAAGTGACCTAATATTACACCTCAAACTTCTAGAAAAAGAAGAGCAAGGCAAACCCAAAGCCCATACAAGGGAGGAAATGATAAAGAACAGAACAGAAATTAGTGCAATGGAGAACATGAAAGCAATACAAAGAATTAATGAATTAAACAGTTGGTTTTTTTAAAGAATAAATTAAATTGATAAACCCTTAGCCAACCTTATCACAAAAAGAAAAGAAAGGACTCAAATTTATTCATTGAGAAATGAAAAGAGTGAAATCACTACAGATCCTGTGAAAATTCAGAAGATCGTCAAAATCTACTTTGAAAAGCTTTACTCTCATAGGATGGAAAGCACGAAAGAAATGGACAGATTCTTAGACATGTATGAATTTACAAAGTAGAACCAAGAAGATATAAAAATTTTAAATAACCCAGTATCAGTTAATGAGATTGAAAATGTAATTAAAAACTTATCAACAAAGAACCCCAGGTCGCGATGGATTCACTGCTGATTTTAACAAGAAATTTAAAGAAGATTTAATACCGATACTCCTCAAAATCCTCAATGAAATTGAAAAGGAAGTAATTCTCTCTAACTCATTCCTGGAAGCAAGCATTATCCTGATACCAAAACCAGAGAAAGACCCAACCAAAAAAGAGAACTATAGGTCAATCTCCCTAATGAACATTGATGCAAAAATCCTCAACAAGATACTAGGAAACAGAATGCAGCAAATTATCTAGAAGATTATACAACATGATCAAAGGGGATTCATCCCAGGAATGCAGGGGTGGCTCAATGTGTGTAAATCAATAAATACAACACATCATATGCACAGAGTCAAAGACAAAAACACACGATCATCTCAATAGATGCAGTCAAAAGCTTTGGATAAAGTTCAGTACTCATTAATGATAAAAACCCTACAGAAAATTGAAATAGATGGTCTTTACCTCAATCTGATAAAAGGCATCTATCACAAACCAACAGTCCATATCATACCAAATGGACAAAAACTGAAAGCTTTCTCTCTAAAATCAGGAACAAAACAAGGATATTCATTATTGCCACCCCTATTCAGCATACATCTGGAGACATTAGCCAGAGAAATTAAACAAGAGAGAACAATGAAAGGAATACAGATAGGAAAGGAAGAATTTAAACTATCGTTATTTACAAATGACATGATACTCTACACTGAAGGCCACAAAACCTCTACCAAAAGACTCCTAGAGTTAATAGCCAAATTCAGGAGTATAACTGGATACAAAGTCAACACACAAAAATCAATAGGATATAATCCCAGCATTTGGGAGACTGAGGCAGAAGGATCATTACAAGTTCGAGACCAGCCTGAACTACAAAGTGAGCTCAAGGTCAGTCTGAACTGCATAGTGAGACAGTGCCTCAAAAAGACAAAAGAAAAAAAAATCAATAGCATTCCTTTACACAAACAGCAATCTTACTAAGAGTGAAATAAGGGAAACCACACCCTTCACATTACCCTCCAAAAAAAAAAAAAAAAGAAATGAAATGATTGAGAATCAATTTAACAAAGAAAATAAAGGTTTTATATATTGAAAATTATAGTTCTTTGAAAATGGAAATCTAAGAGGATATCAGAAAATGAAAGATATCCCTTGCTCATGTATGGAAAGAACCAACATAGTAAAAATGGCCATACTTCCAAAGTTGTTATGCAGATTTAATACAATCCTGATCAAAATACCATTAACATACATCAGACTGGAGAGAACATTCTTAAAATTCATCTGGAAACAGAAGAGACGTAGCATAGTAAAGGAAATCCTGGACAACAAAGGCATGGTAGGAGGCATCACAGTGTCTGACTTAAAACTATACTACAAAGCTACTATGATAAAATCAGCATGGTATTGGCAAAAAACAGACCTGAAGACCAGTAGAACAGATCAGATGATGCAGATAAAGCTACAAACACACTCAGCCACCTAATCTATGACAATGTGGAGAAACGTGTTCACTAGAAGAAAAGTAGCCTCTTTAATAAATGGTGCTGGAAAAACTGGCTTTCCATGAGCCAAAGACTAAAACTGAACCCATGTCTGTCACCGTGCACTAAATTAAGTTGAAATGGATCAAAGATTTAAATATTGAAACAGAATCATTAAATTCACTGGAAGAGAAAACAGGGAGAAATCTTTAAGACATAGGAGTCGGCAGAGACTTTATTAATAAAATGCCAACAGCACAGGAAACACTTCAAAGAATTAACAACTCAGATCTCATTTTATTGAAAAGCTTTTGCACATCAAAAGAAATCACCAACAGAGTGAAAAGACAACCCACAGAATGGGAAAAAATTTTAACCAACTGTCCCTCAAACAAAGGACTTCTATCTAAAACATACAAAGAAATGAAAAAGATAAGACACTCTAAAGACAAGGACTCAATCCAAAAATGGGCAGTTGAGATGAATACACACATTTTAGATGAATAAATAAGAATGTCCAATAAATACATGAAAAAATGTTCAACATCATTGTTCATCTGAGAGATGCAAATTCGTACAACACTTCCAGTTCATCTCATCCCAGTAAGAATGGCTATCATGCAGAAATCAACCAATAATAATTATTGGAGAGACTGTGGGGAAAAAGGAATCTTTCTCCACTGTTGGTGCAACCACTGTGGAAATCAGTGTGGAGATTCCTCAAAAAGTAGGATTAGAGGTCCCATTCAACTCAGCTATTCCCCTTCTGAGTATTTTTCCAGAAGAATTAAAAACATCATACCACAGCTATATATTTGCACCCATGTTTATAGCAGCACAATTTGCAATAACTAGATCTTGAAAACAACTCAAATGCCCATTATCTGAGGAATGGATAAACAAGATGTAGTATTTTTGTACAATGGAATACTTACTCAGCTACAAACAAGGATAAACTTGAGACATAAGTGTCTCAAATGGAAATGGAATAAACTTGAGACCATACTCATAAGTGAAATAAAACAGACTCACATGTGCAAACATTGTATTGTCTCCCTAATGTAAGAAGCTGAAAAAGTAAATAGGATCCAGAATGTACAACAGATATTATGAAGTGGAAAGAATCTCTTCAAAAGGAAAGAGAAACTGGGATAGGGAAAAGGAGAAAAGAAGGAAGTGAAAAGGAAAATTAAATAAATAAGTAAATAAATATGTATATATATATACACACATATACATATATATAGACACATGAAACAGTTAAGATAGTTATAATACTAATTGATATTAGTTCATTGAAAAGAAAGATGTGTGTAGATATCGCTTAGTCGATTTTTCAGGCCTATAACTTGTAATAGGAGCAGCTACTTTGTAAATGACAATACACAACGCACTAACCATTGTTACTCTCCTATAATCTTATTTTGAAATTTTGTACTGTTTTCATTATTTTTTCTTTAAAAAAATAAAAAAGAAGAACCAGAAAATGAATGACAAAATGTCAAAACTAATTCCATACATATGAAAAATTACTTTTAATGTAAATGGATTAAATTCTCCAATCAAAATATACGAAGAATGACTATTAGGTTAGATAGTAAAAAATTAAATAGGTGCAACAATGTTTCCTACTTGAGACTCCGTTCACATTTCTGAACAAGCAAGCTGAAAATGAGAGTATGGGAAAAGATATTCCATGTAAATGGAAATTCAGAAAGCAAGGTTAGCTGTATTTGTATCAGATATAGGGTAAAACTTTAAATGGAAAGAAAAGAATTGGAAAGAGAAAAAGAACAAAAACATTGAAATTTTGTGATACTAGGTGAATATCAAGTACCAAAAAATAAATTTTTTTTATAGATTCCTAGTCAGTCATTGCAGTTATGAACTAAGAATTCAAACTAAATTTTTCATGTTAATATCCTTCAAAAATGGAGTCTTTTCCTAGGTTATATAGTGTTTCCTTTTTGATTTTTGCATTCATTCAACAAATATTTATTAATCACCAATAGGCCACATACTACTGAACTTTGTGGATATGGTTTTGAAATGTAAGTCTCAGTCTTTACTGTCTTATAGGTAAATATGTTACTGCATATGTAGGGAAGCAAGCAGATAAAAAGGCAGCTCAGTGTGAAGAGCCTTCAGCTCTCCTCTTATATGTACATTTTTCACACCCAACATCTTGGTCCAGCCAGTTTCTTTCTCTGGAGCAATTCTCTATACATTATAAAATAAATGGATGAGATAAATAGCAACCATTAATTTCCATTTGGTTCTTTCAAAGTTTTCATGACTTCATGTGACAGCTTCTTTGATCTCTTCCTATCACTCACATTCATACAATCACTGTGCAGATTCCATGGCCCACCAAGAATACTTGTGCACAGTGTTGAAAATAGTTTACAAATCTTCTGTCTCTCTCTCTCTCTCTCTCTCTCTCTCTCTCTCTCTCTCTCTCTCTCTCTCTCTTTCTCTCTCTCTCTCTCTTTTTGGTACCATGGATCAAACTCGTGATCTTGCACTTGTGAGGCAGGCATTTGTGCTGCTGAGCTAAACCCCTAGCCCTAAATCTTATCTTTCAATGGTTGTAGTTTTTACTTAATTCATCACCATAAGTTTTATTAACATCATTACTTTTCCAGGTACTATAATTTGTACAATATAATGGAATATAGACAGGAAAATGTAGAATTGATGAAATTATCTAAAATATTAAAAAATACTAAAAGTGTGGAAATTCAACAAATGTCAAACCACTTACCTAAATTTGTTTAACTGAACTCTCTAGAGAATTGTTCATGTGCTGCGGCCACTGTGCTACTTACTAGATATTAATTGAATCAAAGTATAGCTTTCCAAAATGCTGCTATTTTGAATTGAAAGCACATGAAAAACAGCATGCATGAGAAAATCACCCTAAAGCTTGTGTTGATTTTAAAAGCAAGAGATACGATCTGCATGTGAAAGATGCCCTTCTTATATTAGATTAAAATTGACATACTTGGGTGTGGTTTTTTGCCTTTTTTTATTTAATTAATTTATTTATTTATGTTTCATTTTTTTAATTTAAGAGAAAAAAGACACATATTAAGGATGGGAAGTTGAGGCTGATAGAATTTTGTGTTGACCTTAATAAAGTAACTCTTGTCTTCTACCCTCTCCACATAATTTACTGTTTCACAACTTAGTATTCTTTGCCCAATTCAGAATAAAAAGGCTCAACACTGAATGCATCTGCTAGCATTTATTTTCTTATAATGGCTCTTGTGTCATGTAAAGTTTGTATTAAATAATTATCTATGGATTTGCCTTAAGACAATGTAATATTTACACCCAGTTGAAAAACCTTAAAGATTAACTTAGTCTGTTTTGTACTGCTATAATAGAATACCACAGACTGAATGATTGACAGCAGAGCCTTATTTATCATAGCTGGGAATGCTAAGAAGACCAAGGTCAAGGTGCTGGTCCCTAGTTTGCTGAGAACTTTCATGCTGGTCCTTCACATGGCAAAAGGCAGGAGGTATTAAGACCCTTTATAAATGTACCAAAAAGAATAACTCTCTTAACCTAGTGACCTTTAAAGGCCCTTCTTCATAGCACCATGATATCAGCAACCTTTGATTTCTGGAGGTGACTTGTTCCAATCATAGTGCTACCAATCAGCTGAGGGTTCTTTTTTTTGTCCAGTTCAGATAGAAATCTCAAATTGACAAATGCTGTTTCTAGT
>RJWM01019968.1:0-38132 GCA_004363535.1 Dasyprocta punctata | reverse complement strand
AAAAAAAAAAAAAAAAAAAAAAAAAAAAAAAAAAAAAAAAAAAAAAAAAAAAAAAAAAAAAAAAAAAAAAAAAAAAAAAAAAAAAAAAAAAAAAAAAAAAAAAAAAAAAAAAAAAAAAAAAAAAAAAAAAAAAAAAAAAAAAAAAAAAAAAAAAAAAAAAAAAAAAAAAAGGAAAGAAAAGACTCAAATCCACAATTAGGAATGAAAAGGGCGAAATCACAACAGACCCTGCAGAAATCCAGAAAATCATCCATACCTACTTTAAAAACTTGTATTCTAATAAGATGGAAAATACAGAAGAAACGGACAGATTCCTAGATACATATGAATTAGCAAAGCTGAATCAAGAAGATATAAAAATCCTAAATAACCCAATATCAATCAACAAAATTAAAGATGTAATTAAAAACCTATCAACAAAGAAAAGCCGAGCTCCTGAAAAATTTATTGCTAAATTCTACAAAAACTTTAGTGAAGATCTAACACCACTACTTCCCAAACTCTTCAATGAAATTGAAAGGGAAGCAATACTCCCAAATTCATTCCCAGAAGCAAGCATTACTCTGATTCCAAAACCAGAGAAGGACCCAACTAAGAAACAGAATTATGGGCCAATCTCCCTAATGAACATTGATGCAAAAATCCTCATTAAGATACTGGCAAACAGAATGCAGCAAATCATCAAAAAGATTGTACACCACGATCAAGTGGGATGCATCCCAGGGATGCAGGATGGTTCAACATATGTAAATCCATAAATGTAATACACCATATTAACAGAGCCAAGGACAAAAATCATATGATCATCTCAATAGATGCAGAAAAAGCTTTGGACAAAGTCCAACACCCATTCATGATAAAAACCCTACAGAAAATTGGAATAGATGGTCTTTATCTTAATCTGATAAAAGCCAGCTACAAAAAAACCAACTGCCAACATCATTCTGAATGGACAAAAACTGAAAGCTTTCACTCTGAAATCAGGAACAAGACAAGGATGTCCACTGTCTCCAATCTTATTCAACATAGTCCTGGAAATTTTATCTGGAGTAATTAGACAAGAGAAAGAAATAAAAGGAATAAAGATAGGAAAGGAAGAAATTAAACTATTGTTATTTGCAGATGACATGATACTCTACTTAGAAGACCCCAAAAACTCCACCAAAAGACTTACAGATTTAATAAGCAAATTCAGTAATGTAGCTAGTTACAAAGTCAACACTCAAAAATCAATAGCCTTCTCGTACATGAATAATACTCACTGAGAGAGAGGAAACAATACCTTTTACAATAGCATCCAAAAAAACAAGATACCTAGGAATCAATCTAACAAAGGATGTAAAAGACCTCTACATTGAAAACTACAGTACTCTGAAAAAGGAGATTGAAAAGGGTATTAGAAAATGGAGAGACATCCCATGCTCTTAGGTGGGAAGAACCAATATGGTGAAAATGGCCATACTTCAAAAACTGTTATGCAGAGTCAATGCAATCCCAATAGCATATCTCACAGAATGAGAAAACAATCCAAAAATTCATCTGGAACCAGAAGAGACCTAGAATAGCAAAGAGCACCCTGGGCAATAAAGATAAACAGGGGGCATCACAATTCCTGACTTGAAATTATACTGTAAAGCTACTGTAATAAAAACAGTATAGCACTGGCAAAAAAACAGACCCACAGATCGATGGAATAGATTAGAAGATGCAGAAACAACTGCAGACACAGTAAGCCACCTTATCTTTGACACAGGTGCCAAACACATCCACTAGAAGAAGACAGCCTCTTTAATAAATGGTTCTGGAAAAACTGGCTCTACACATGCTGAAGATTAAAACTGGACCCATATCTTTCACCATGTACTGAGCTAAAATCAGAATGGATCAAAGATCTTAACACTAAAACAGAAACATTAAACTGCTGGATGATACAGTAGGTAAAACTCTTGAAGACATTGGTGTAGGCCAAGACTGTGAACAAAACCGAGATTGCACAGGAACTATTGCAAAGAATCAATAAATAGGATCTCACCCTATTGAAAAGCTTTTGCACAGCAAGAGAAATCACCAAGAGAGTGAAGAGACAACCCACAACGTGGGAGAAAATGTTTGCCAGTTGCTCCTCAGACAAAGGATTACTACTGAGAACATATAAAGAACTCAAAAAGTCAGTCCTTCCAGATTTAAAGACCTAATCCAAAAATGAGCATCTGAGATGAATACATACTTCCCAGATGAAGAAATACAAACAGCAAATAAATATGTGAAAAAATGTTCAACATCACTGGGCATTTGAGAGATGCAAATGAAAACAACACTAAGATTCCACCTCAGCCCAGAAAGAACAGTATCAAGAAATCAACCAATAACAAATGCTGGAGGGGTTGTGGGGAAAAAGGAGGCCCTCTCCACTGTTGGTGGGAATGCCGACTGGTGCAACCACTGTGGAAATCAGCATGGAGATTACTCAAAAAATGAGGATTGGAGGTCCCATTTAACCCAGCTATTCCCCTTCTGGGTATCTTTCCAAAAGAATTAAAAACATCATATCACAGTGATATATGTGCACCCATGTTTATAGCAGCAGTTTATAATAGCCAGATCTTGGAAACAACCTAAATGCTCATCAACTGAGGAATGCCAGACAGGCGCTCATGCCACTGAGTTAAATCCCTGGCCCTAGTTAAGATATTTATACTACTGATTTCTGTGAGTTCACTGAAGAGAAGGATTTGTACTGAGAAAGATTTGTACTGGTATTGTTCAGACAATTGAAGGCAGATGTCTTGTGCTCTGGGTGAATGATTTGGGGATGACAATGCACAGTGTAAGTATCATTGTTACCCCCTGATGAACGTGCTTTGAAATTTTGTTGTAGTTTTTCTTCTTTTTTTTCTTTTTACATTTGAACAAAATGGATTTGAAAAAAAAAATAAGAAAAATATAAAAAATATACTGTAATAGAAACATAGTCATTCCTCTGTATCTCTGGGTACCATATGTGCAAACTCAACCAATAGTGGATCCAAAATATTTGGGGGAAAATTACATTTGTACTGAACAAGTAAAGACTCTTTTTCTTACTGTTATTACTTAACCAAACATACCAACAATTTATATAGCACTTACCTTGCATTAGATATTACAAGTAACCTAAAGATGATACATACATACACGTATGTACACATATACTTATATACAAACATACTCTTTAAAAACCATTAAGTAACTAACTTATGGTCTCAATTTTTCAAAATAAGAATATGAAAAAGTACCATACATGCAAAAGGAAGAAGACATAATCACTTCACATTCTGGAGTATTTCTGTGGATGATACTATGAGACAGTTACATTAAAGCCATTTATTTTGGGCCAGGGGTTTAGCTCAGCAGCACAGGCACCTGCCTGGCAAGTGCAAAGTCATGAGTTTGATCCCCGGTACCAAAAAAAAAAAAAAAAAGCCATTTATTACCCAGTTGGGTGTGCTGGGGCATGCCTGTAATACCAGCTACTTCAGAGGCTGAAGCCGGAGAATCACTTGAGCCCCAGAGTTGAAGACCATCTTGCACAACACAAAACAAAAAAACAAGAAATCCACCAAAAAAATTACTTCTCTATTACTTTTCTGATAAAACTGAAATAAAATTTACTGCAACAGAACTTATTTTTACAGAACTAAAGTCAAACCAATGACGATCTAATCACATCCTTAATGGGACTTTTGGGGCTTTTTCTCTTCCTTGGGAAGAGACTTGTATAAATTACCTATGATGGGTGATGTCTAGACTAAATGTACTTGAAAGTCAAAAATTTATAGTTCCAAACAGGATAACGGGGATGGCAGGCTTAATGAGGTACACTTGCAATTTTATCTCCAGATTTTAAAGGTCTAGAGTTAAACTACATACATAAGAAATTTCCATTGAAATAATCTATAACTACTTTGCTTCTGAGATACCAAGATGCTCCCAAAGGAAGCACAGAAAGAGGTGAATTCATTAGGGGGGCAAATTTGTTCCATATATAGAAAGCAGTCCACACAAAACTGGCAGTGAAGACCTAACAGGAAGAATTAATGATTGCTCAGGCTTGAACACTGCTGATAGCATTAAGACCAGTGTATTACATGGCAGTGTATGGCAAGAGCCACAAAAACCTTTAAACCTTTGGCAGAGCAATATTACTTATAGGAATCCATCATATGGAACCATTACTAGAACTACTAAGTTACAGTTCAACCACTTTACCTTTTAATAAAAAGAACACGTAGAAACAACAACAAAAAAGTGTGCTTATAATAAGAGAGTAAATTGAAAATGTGTAAACCATACTATAACGGTATCACGGAAAGAAACAAAAATGTATAACAAAAATGACATTGGTTTGCACAGAATAAAATGTTAAGTTAGTTCCCACAGAGACCTTGGCATTATTACATGAAATCTATGAATCCATGAGTATATATGCATCTTTCTGAACAATAAACACTGAAAAGTACAATTACTCTGTGAGATCACATTTTTTTTACATTACGAAAATGGGAATCATGTCCTAAAGCTTAGAATAAGATAAGAAAGGCTACTCTTACCCTTCTTTTAACACTATATGGAAGACAGGCCACTGCAATAGGCAAGAAAAAGAAATAAAAAGTATTAAGATCAAAATGAAAGTAAACCTTTATTTGCTAGTGCCATAATTGCTTGAATAAAACAAAATTAAGAAATCTTCAGATACTGAATCTAGTAAGTAAATTTAGCAAGTCTGCAGGATACAGACTATTATACAAAAATCAACTGCATTTTTATGTACTAGTAAGAAACAAATAGCCACACACAAAAAAATCTACTTATAATCGTGTTGAAAACATACATTTAGTAAAACACACTAGAACTGTACACTGAAAACTAAGGCATTGCTTAGAGAAATAAAAGATCTACATAAATGGAGAGATAAAGGACTCCATAAATACTAATATATTAACTGTCCTTAAATTTACGTAAAGATTCAATAAAATCTCAATCACAATTCTTAGCTTTTTAAAAAATGGAAATGCAAAAGCTGATTCTCGAATTTGCAGAACAAGTGCTAATCATCTAGAATACACAAAGCAGTCTTTAAAAAGAACAAAACTGGAGGACCTTACACTATGAGACTTAAAAACTTAATAGAAAACTACAGTAATCAAAGTATGGTACAGACAATAAGGACTGAAAAACAGACCAGTGAGGCCAGGGAATGTAGCTCAGTGGTACAGAACTTACCTAGTAGGACTTCAATTCCTAATACTATCAAAAAGAAAAAGAGTTTGAAACAGATCAATGCAACAGAATACAGTTAGAAACAGATCCAGATTTACACAACCATTTGATTTTTAAGGAAGATACTAAAGCAATAGGTAAAGTAAAGTTGTTTGTTTTGTTTTGTTTTGATTAAACACAGTGTTAGAAAGCAGAATGTTCATGATGGAGCAAGAAAATGCACGTAGGCTCCTACTTCAAATGAGACACAAAAAAGAATTACACACGTATCACAGACCTAACTCTAAAGGCTGAAATCATCAAGCTTTTAGAGAAAATATTAAAAAAAATGTCATGACTTGAGGTAGATAGAGTTGTCTCTGATAGAAAATGGGAAGCAAAAACAATCAGAGGAAAAAAATTTATCAATTAGACATCAAAAGTCAAAGCTTCTGTTCACCAAAAGACACCATTAAAAACAGAGGTAAGCGGCAAACTGGGAAAAAGTATTTCTGAAATGTATTTGATAAAGGACTTTGTATTCATGGTACATTTAAAACACTCCCAAAATTTATTAGTAAAAAGGCAAACAAGTCAATCAGAAAAAATCTAAATGATATGAACAGGTATTATACAAAGAAGATATACAAATGACTAGTACGTGAGAAGGGTATCAAAGCCATCAAGGAAATGCAAATTAAAACTGTAGAAATAATATAATACACATTTGAAATGGTTAAAATAAAAATGATGGATGGAAGTATAAAATATAAAATGGTATAACCAAAGTTTCTAAGAAAACATCACATTCACCCTATGATCAGCAATTCCCTTACTAGGTACTTTTCTAAGAAAAATGAAACCCAATGTCGACAGCAACATAAAACTGCAGGTGAATATTCAGCAGTTCTACTCATAAAAGCCAAAAACTGAAAATAGTCAAGGTTCCACATGATACTGAGAAATTTATATTCGGTCTTCATCATGTTTCCCAGTAAAAGTTCTGAAAGTCCTTGTAATCTCAGTATATGAGTGTCTTTTGTATGCTACTGAGATGACTGATGGATTGGGGCCCCTAGAGAGCTTCAAGATAGTGGCTGGTCACTTGAGAAGCCAACTCTGTGATTAAAGAGTTAGAACTTTCAGCCCCATATACCTAACTGAATTGATCACCAACAGCCAATGATATAATTGATCATGCAGCCAAAAAACAAACCAACTGAATAAACCCCTGCAAAAATTATCAAACTGTAATTAGTTCGGTACATGCTAAAGAATTTAGGGGATGTACAACATCTGTAATTTTCTTTGAAATTGCAAAAATAAGATAAACTGATGGACAAATCAGATGGATAGATATGTGGAAAACAGGCATAGTAAAATATTAATGGTAACGTCTAGATGTGAATAAAGAGGAATTTACTATAGATTGTTTTTACAATTTTTCTGTATTTTAATTTTTTCTCATGTTAAAATGTTGAGAAAAAGGGTGACCACTGTTTTGATGCTGATAAAATATCAATTTTCCCCATTTTCTAAATTCTCTTTTCCCCATTTTCTAAGTTCTCTTATATGCCTTTATAATTTTAAACATTTTAAAGCAACTATAAATGATTTCAAAAAAGTTAACTACCTTATTTTAGATTCTACAAAAATTAAGCTATTTGGTATTTTAAAATCTATTTATCATATAATTCAGTAAGAACTTTACAAAATTTTGATTATGCAGCAAATCATTGGTTTTAAGCCAATTAAAAATTTAAAGCTAAACGTGTTATTAAAATGTTTTTTTTTTTTCTTTTAATGGCTTATGTTAAACTTTCCTTGTACTGAAAAAGCCTCCCTGTGTCATTCTATGCTAATGTGTGTTTACTAAAAGTGCACTACTTCTTAGACTCCCTAAGAACCCATCGGGACAGTATTAGGAAATATGAGTTGGCTGTTTACTTTCAAATGGGCTTTATCTTTCAGAAAGCACAAGCCTGTGCCAGGTGCTAGTCAATGGTATCTTGTTAATTTCCAAAACAAACAGAGGAGAGTGCCATGCAATTTCCATTACACACACTTCACCATTAGAACCTAGGCTTACTAGCTTGACACAGCTCCAGGAATAATGGTTTCATTCCTCACTGAAATAAAATAATGTGCCACATAACTTAGCAATGCGGAACTTCTAAAAAATGTTGTCATGTTAAACACGGTCATATTTTTCAGTCCCCATTATGCCAAAACAAAGGCCGTTTGCTGTAACTCACTCTGGGTATGGAGAATTCTTGTACGGGCCTCAGACTTACCTCATTGCTATGTCATATGATTCCGGATGAATACAAGTCTGGTCCAAAGGATTTGGCTTCAGTATTGCATCCACTGTGGTTTTGCTCTTCTTTTTGCCCTGCTTCTCATTTGTGACTTCAACACCTGCTGAAGATGTCACAGCAACTGCCTGAATTTGGCTTGAAGATTCAGTTTGCTGACTATTGCAGTCATTTAAAACCAGGAAAAAACAAAAAAGTTTTATAAAAAAGGGAGGTTGGGCAGAAAAGAAATACACACAAACTAACCATTCACTTCATACAGACAACCATTTATTGTTCACACCACTGTTGATTGGACTGTTATTTAAAGCCAAAAATTCTTTAATGATTCAATCTGTGTGATAGTCATTCTAGAAGAGAACAGAGAAAAATGGAGGAGAGAAGGAGGAGGAGGAGGAGAAGGAGGATGTGGGAAGGAGGGAGGAAGGCACAGGGAAAGGGCGGGGGAGAAGGGAAAGATTATTTTTGAGAGCTGATGAAAAACTCAAATTATTAGAAGAACCTACTAAGTGTGGAATAAAATGAATGGAAAAAAGACTCATAATTAACTTATCACATGGTGCACTGTAAAGTAGAAATAACTTTTTTAAACCCCAAAAGGCTTTCAAGAGACTCAAACATTACTACAAAAGGAACCTAAATCAGACTGCTATCAAATTTCTTCTTGGCAAACATCAGACATCAGAACAATACCTCAAAGGTTCTGAGAGAAAATGACCTTGAATCTAGATCTTACATATTTAGCTAAAGTAGCAGTAATTTAGGAGGGAAAATTTAAATCTATACTTATACTTGCTTTCTAGAAAGAATTTAAAAATAAATTGCAGAAAAAATGCAATGAATTCAAGAGAAAATTAAAATATGGACTACACAGTGACCAAGCACAGAAACCACACAAACGTATTATGTTAAAAGACAGTTTGAAAAGGTAAGTAAAAAAAGAATTACAATGCAATATGTATGTGTACCAACTCTCTATTATGTATCACAAATGTACTAATAAATAATAAAAGAAAAAATGAACAACTGCTTGTTAATTTCTCTCACACACACATGCTCTTGAACATACACTCACAGACACACACATACATACACACATCCACATAAAAATCTAAACCTTCCAGGTCATCTTAAGATATAAAAGTAAAGAGAGAAAGGCTGAGAAGACTCCTAAATTTCAAGTCTTGTCTGCAAGGACAGAGACACCTATTTACTCCAGAATTCAGTCCAAAGCAAAATTAAGGATAATCATTAGAAGAATAGAAAAGGTTCAACTCTGAAATCACCAAGAAGGCTTATGACAAGAAAACAAGGAGAAAACCTGCTAAGTGATAAATCTAACAAACAACAGAAAGAAAACTCAGAAAGCAAGATACAGAGAAAATAAGAAAACTAAGTCCAATCAATAGACACACTAAATATAAATGTATAAATATTAGATTAAGCAAAACCATGATATCTAGTGATATATTTATAACAGCCATATAAAAATTAAATATCATAAAAATATGCAAGCATATTCTGAAAAGGCAAATACTGAGAGTTAGCATTTGTTTCCCCTTTTATTCTCTGTGTGGCTAGCCCCTTCATTTCATACAAAACTTTGCTCAAATAGCTGTTTAATAAATCACTCCTCTAAAGCAGATGTACAGCTCCCCAAGACACTGTTACATCCTCCTGTCTTAATTTTTACAGCACTATTTACCAAGTGAAATGATTTCTTTTACTAGTTTACTGTCTATCTCAAATATTAAAATATAACTCCACAAGAACTGGAAATTTGCTGACTTGACTGCTGCATTCCCACGGCCTAGCAAAGAACAGTCAACACATACTGAACGAAGGCAAGAACATTAGGCACCTAGAATTTATGCCAGTTAGTGAACTGGCTAACAGTTACAAGAGAGGAGGATGACAATAATACCAGAGTGCACTTTTATTCACCTGCAAAATGTTCGAATATAATCTTGGTTGATTCTGATAAAGCCAGCACACTGCTGGAAGGATTTTGGACCTAGCCCTTTTACTTTCTTCAGTTGTTCTCGAGTGATGAAGGGACCATTTTTCTCTCTCCATTCAATAATATTTTTGGCTCTGTTGGCATTGAGTCCTGCAATATGCCTAAAATAATAATAATAAAATAAATTGAGCATATGAAAAAGAAAGATCTCATCCACAAAGACAATGACATAAAACAGGTGGACCATAAAAATCAAACATGGTTACATATTATCATTATGTCTAAGATAAATTAATCCAAAATCAGTTAAAAATCAAAAGGACAAAGAGAAAAGAATTGTCTATGAGGAAAGAAGGAAAACAATACAAAATAATGACAAAACTAGTTGCTGTCAAAGATGCTGGTTAACACTGATGCAAGGGAAAGAACTGTCTCTAACACTGATTCCACATTAGTCACATTCCTTTTATTTCTTTCTTTTTTTTTTTTTTTTTTGCGGCACCAGGGATTGAACTCACAACCTCACGCCTGCCAGGGTAGGCGCTTAAGGCACTGAGCCAAACTCCCGGCCCTGGTTTTTTGAGGCAGGGTCGCACTATGTAGCTCAGGCCAGCCTTGGGCTTGCGTTGTAGCCCAAGCCGGCCTTGAACTCACAACGCTCCGCCTACCTCAGCCTCCCAAGTACTGGGATTAAAGGCGTGCGCCACCACGCCCGGCAACATTCCTTTTATTTCTAAATCAAATGATAATGCTGCCTATTTTTTGTTTTGCTTACAAAGGGACTTAGTGAAATGTACGATAGCTACATTTGTGTTGTACTACTCTTTGTCTGCTTGTTTTCATTAATGTAAAGAGTTGAACTATAGAGAGGTACTTATACATGAATATCAAGGTTAGAATAAAACTATGAAAAATCACTGGCTTGGTGTTAATTAAATGATCATTATTTCACAAAATCTTAAGTCTACTATGGACTTAAAGGTTCATAAGTGGCCATGTTTACTATTCCATATTTGCAATAATGAAATGTTTATAGCTATGACAAAAAAGCAAACCTTACTTTCCACTGTGCCAGTTTCAGTGAAAAAGGTCCAGATCAGGGAATTTCATGCTGCATCAGTAAACTTGTATAATAAAGGCGAGAATATGAACATAGAAAAGGCAGCTTTTCTATCACTACAGGGGAAAAAAGACAAGGTACCATATATAAGGTGCAATTGTATGATGGAAGTTTTGATAGGTGACTTGTAAAATTACAGTAAAAATGTGGCGCTCATACCTTGAACTTTCAGAATTTATGTTTTGGTTACAGTGAGGTTTGACAGATGCATGCAAGGCACTAAACTAGTGAAAAACACCCACTCTCACGTGCTGGGAAACAGTTCTTTTCCATGTTAACCTTATTTAAATTCTATTAGCGACACTAATGTACTCAATGGTTACCATATGCTCTTCACTTTAGATTTGCAATATTAAAAATGATAATGTGGATTGTTACAATTCTTTCCTTAAATGATGCCTTCCTTCCTAAATGATTGTCTAAAGCAATGTATAAACCCACAAATTTTCTACACTTGACAGCTTTACACACATGTCCTCTTGTTCTGGTGGGTTTAAACTAGACAGCCAGTTACTCAAGATTCTGTGATCTTCAGCCACAATTTCTTGTCTCACCTTAACAAAACTTCTGAACAGATGTTAATATCCACTCCCACAAAGCTGACACATTCTTCTACAACACTGTCCAGTGTTGCCTTGAGTAAAGTCTGGGACACATCATGCTGAAAAGACAAAGATCAAGTATCAACCCAAAGTGAAGGAGATGCTGTTTTTGGACTCTTCCATTATTCTTCCTACACTACCAGTAGTTGGCTAACACACACCATGGTCAATTTCTTCATTTCTCTTAAATACAGTGTAGCAGAGATAACTGAGCTGAACTTAAAGAATCTGTGTTTTCTTAAACTCTAGGCTACTCCTACATTGACTTGAAAATAATACCACCAGTATTTTTTGCTTGTCTGAAATTCTGCCTTGAGTAGCAAATCTTATAGTTTGCATTAAAATCATCTTTAGGGATTATTAAAACACGTCTAAAATTTTGATTCAATATGTCTGGGGAAGAACCTGAGAATGTATATTCTAACAAGTCCCCACGTGGTATTATAGCTGCTGTAACACACTTCAAGGCATACTGGTCTCTATTATTCATGCACTGCCTTATAGTGTTATCATCACTACATCAGACGTTCTTAAGAAAACACCAACTTATAACAGGAAGCAGTACAATACTAGTAAGTTGCATAGTAAATCAAACTATCATGTTTAATCAAATTGAAGATAATGTTGCTTATATAAAGCTCCATTACTTTATATACCACTAAGAAAAAAAAATATGCTGTCAAACTCACAATACTTTACTGCTTAGAAATTTTAAGAATTTTTTAATACTAAAAGAACCTTTCTAGACTTATTTAGAAAAATTTGAAATCATGTATCACGCATAATAGTTACAAGCAATCTAAGTTGTTGGAGGCATTCCTAAAATTTCCTCACACGCAGCATTTCACTCCTCTGAATCACTCTTACATGCAGAGCTATAGGGAGGTCAAGGTTTTCCCAGCAGTATTGTCTTTTATGCTGTCAAGACCCTTGGCCATATCTTAAAAGAAGATATCAAAAGAAGAGATTTGGAGCTGCTATAAAATTCTGAATCCTTCCTTAAGTGGTTTATTGCCAATGACTGTCAACTAAAATAGTAAAGGGTTTGCAGTTCAGCTGAAACTTCAGGATTAACAATCAAGTCCACACAGAAAGTTCACTAAGATTTACCACAGGCCAACAGCAACTGTAGGACATTAATTGTAAGATGCATCCTGATTTCAGACAAGTGAAAAGATGAGCAAATGTGCATCTTACAAGTATGAAATGCACTCTTTCAAAGTAAATTTGGTTTGCTAATTGAAGGTAGGTTACTATAATAAATATACCTGATATTAGTCACAATTCTAAAATTAATGATTTTCTACTTGTGAAGTCATGAACTATAGTCAGCAAATTTCCCCAAATGTCCCAAGGAAACAAGGAAGGCAATATAGTAGAGTCCTCAGTATGTTGATTATGTTGTTATCATTTAATAACTGAAGTGTTGCTATGTAAGACTGAAAGCACAAAAGTACTTCTGTATTTCAAAGATAACTTGGTGATTATCCAGGCTGCAGCTAAAAACTTTGGATTGTAATATTTAGCAAGTAAACATAATTATGAAAAAGACCATAAAGTAAAGTCTCTGACCTCACTGAGAACCTGATTACTTCTGAACTATAGCTTTTACGAAGCCACATAGTCTTTTCAGAGCAGAAGCAGAAGAATGAAAGAGGGACCTTCAAAAAGGATGACCATATAAAGACAAGCACAATGACAGCAATAAGAAAATATAGCTGAGGGAAAAAGCAAAGTCATAAACAAGTTGGAAAAAGAAAGAGAATATTTTGGGGTCATTAAAATAAGGGCAAACAATTCTATGCAATTCAAAGTGCACCAGATGTTGAAGATCGCTAACCAAATAAGCTATGGTCCTGTTGAAGGTAACTTGGCTGCCTCTCCTACCTTTAACCTCTCACCTTCTTCTCCTCCTTCCAAACAGAAGCCTGATCATGTTTCATGGATCTATCCCACTTCTGTACAGCTGTGCAGAAGCTGCCCCACATCCATAAGATCATACAGAATGGTTCAAACCAGTGGCTTTCAAACTGAGGGCTGGATCAATTACTAGGTTATAAAATTAATTTAATAACTTGCCATTAGCATAAAAGATCAAGAAAGAAATAGGATGAACCACATAAAGTATATTTCATATAACCTTAATATGGAATGAGTAGCATAAGTCACATGGACAATTGAGATTATCGTGTGAGAAGAAGAAAAATTAGCTGAGAATAGATATATGGTTCAAGGATATCACATCTGATAGTCTGAAACATTATAGCCAATTGAATCACCAATTGATGGAGAGGTTTACAGAGTTATGAAGCAAAGTATGTGAAAAATACAACATCTACTGGATACACACTGATTCAAAGGAATTTAGTTATAAACTGTGTATTTCAGGAAGGAGGTTCCTGATTATATTGTTTAAAATCTCAGCAACTGTAATATGTTAACTTAGTCAGTACAAGTTATCCTTAAAATGAATCATGTTAAGCTTAGAAGAAAAAAGAATAATGCAGTAAGACCTACAAAATGCAAGATTAACTACTAGATTTAGGTTAATAGAAGGGTTAATAGACACAAAAGTCAGAGAAAAATACGACTCTTAGTAATCTTTGACATAACTTGAGACATTTTAAATAGAAAGGGGTAATTCTAACTTTAAAATAAACCTCATTTTCTACAAGTTTTACAAATATGGAAAATTTAATAAAAATGACAGATCCCAGATGTTCGATGGTAATGATGTTCTTGTAGATAACAGCTTAACACCTTCAGAATTAAATAGGATAAAAAAAAAAATGACAGCAGCAAAATACTGCCTCTCCAAGACCTGGAATTCAGATACCTGGAATTTAGTGAAGAAAGACTGAAGTAGATCTCCAGGAATCAAGAAAGAGCCAAGAAGAATGCATATGCTCAGACTTTCCTTCTTTAGATCCAAAAAGAACTGAGGTGAAAAAAAAAAAAAATCACTGGATGGCCGCTGGCACATAGTGAGAGACTATTCTTCATGACATCTGAGTTTCTGGATTAACCAGTTCTAGAACAGCTTCTCCTCTGGGCTTTTCACAGTGACACTTCCTTACTGTTCAAAAAAGAGCCACAGAGTAGCCGGGCGTGGTGGCGCATGCCTTTAATCCCAGCACTTGGGAGGCTGAGGTAGGTGGAGCGTTGTGAGTTTGAGGCCGGCTTGGGCTACAGTGCGAGCACAAGGCCGGCCTGAGCTACATAGTGCGACCCTGCCTCAAAAAACTAGGGCTGGGAGTTTGGCTCAGTGGCTCAAGCACCTGTCTGGCAGGCGTGAGGCTGTGAGTTCAATTCCCGGTGCTGAAAAAAAAAAAAAAAAAAAAAAAGAGCCACAGATACCCTTACCACTCAAGAAACTATGACTTGGGAGCTCTGATACTTTTCTAACTGAAACACTTTCTGTAGTAGGAAGACAAAAAGCAATAGAAACAAAATCCAAATTACCAACAATCCTTGGAATTTTACTGTTGGCCTTATTGAAAGATTTTATAAAAACCATCTAATTGAATCTTCACAACACTACAAATAAATATATATGATATTTTATATATTATATTCTATAATATCTTTATATATAAGAACTAAGAAAAAAGCCAGTGCCTCCCGAGAATCGGCCATGCTGACTGGTAGTAGCCACCAAGAAATCAACTAGCCAGCCTTTCTGGTAAACCGTGCAAGCTGCGTGGGTTCCAGGGATAGAAAAGTTAGGTAGCAGCTCCCATGAGCCTACCAGAGTGTGGGCTGAGAATCAAATACTGTGACCCCCTCGCCCTGGTCCCATAAGCAACTGCCTGGTTCAGAGGACAGGCTGACTTGATAGCAACTAAGGTACATAAAGCAAATAAACGCTTGTACTATTAGGTTGATTTTTCAGGCCTGAGGGCAGCACAGTCTGAGCATCTCTTGGGAGGATGACAGCATGCAATACAACAAATATGGGGGATTTCCTTCTATCTTTTCTTTGAAGTCCAATATTGTTCTGTTTTGCTTTGTTCTGATTAATTATTTGCTTTATTCAATATTCTGTTTTGATTGGTTTTATTCTGTTTTGTTTTTGGTCTGATTTTGCTATACCTGATGGAATGGACAACTATTATGAAGATAACAAGATATACTATGGTAGCTATTGGTGTTTTCCTAGTATCCTGCTTTGAAGTTCTGTACCAATTTTGTTGCTTTGTTTTGATTGGCTTTGTTCTGTTATGTTTTGTTGGATTTTACTATTTTTAAAATAAAAAAAAGAACTAATTTTAAGGAAATAGCAAGACATGTGTGTGTGTGTAAACTAAAAATTCACCCAGAAGGGACTCATCATACAAATGAGTGATAGAACTGCCATTCACTGGAGCATTACGAGGCCATTAAAAATCACAGAGCAGATCAGCTACTTCACCATATTTAATAAGAAAAGAGGTCAAGAAAACATATTGAGCTAAAATTTCATTCTTTTAGCAGCTACTTATGAAACAGAAATTTTCACAAGCACTTTTGTTGACTAACCATAGATTTCACTTACATTCTTCCCCAATTTTTTACCCAGCATAGTACTAAAGAGTTAACATTATTTTCTAAAAGTAAAAATCTTCCTTATATCTGTGGAAGGAAATATTTTTTAAAGTTCCATACTGTGCTGAAAATAATGTCTTTGGCATTAAAGTACAAGCATTCACTTGGCCATTCTAAAAATATTTTCTAAGCAACTATTATATACCAGACACTGCAATAGTTGTGCTAGGTGTTAAGAGTATAGGAAAAATCATACGTATTCCAGTTGTCAAGAAGTTCCATTTAGATTTGCCGAAGGCTGAGATGTGACACACTGCCCTACTAGCAGTCCTCCGTACAAGAGGCGAGAGGCCCCCAGGACTAACTGTGCTAATATAATCCTCCAGGCCTTAATGCCAGGAAAAAGGACTGCTCCATTTTTAAAAAGAAGTCACCAAACTCTGAACTGTGGTGCAAATTATATGAATTGTATAAACAGTTTCTAGAATTCAAGGACATACATTTTGGGTGATCACAGTTTTACATAAAATGTATGAGATTTTAAAAAAGAAATGTAAGTGGTCATTTATGGCAGTTAGCTTTTTTGAGGTCAGAATTCACATTTTTATTATTACTCTACCATAAACTTCTGAAGAACTGCTCATCAAACTGCTGTTTTATTTTGTTCTAAAGCACTAAAATTATCTCACAATTATTATTTAAAAAGTCTTTCCAGATGCAACATTGTGAACTACAGCTTCTACAACAACACAAAATTTCACTACATATATACCATATTAAACTTAACTTGATTCCCTGGTGTTTTTGGTACAATATTCTTGAGTTATATCATTTTACTTAGCATTATCACTCATGTCCCTTTGTAGCCCTTCCTGTTGCCAAAATACAAAACACAGTTCAACACTAAAGATGCTTCGCATGGAAAATCTATCCAATTTTAAATAAAAGCGAGTTTATTTCCTTATTTTGCATCTACTTTTCTTTGACTAACACATGACAGTTTAAAATAGTCATCCAGGAGGATGCATGAATGACCCATGACAGACAGAACTGACAGGTGACTGGGAAAAATTTGAACAAAAAGAATAGCGTGTGCTGAAAAGCAGCTCCTTCTGCAGGTCTTCAAATCCAGTATATAAGGAGTTTTTATGCACTCTCTTTACAATGAGGGCAGAGTTCAGCACCATAAAAATAATTTTGCTACTTAAAAACCTGGGTTCTAACAATATTGATCACACATGCAACAGTACAACTATTCTTGAAAAAAAAGGTTTGAAAAAGATTTTTTCATAAGCGCATTAAAAAAAATGTACTTGAAACACTAGCAGAACATTCTTTATTTTTAAATGAATAAACTATAGTGAACAACTTATTGTATTTATGGGGCTCTGAGATTAATATGACAAATGGGACTGGTTGTTCAGGAATTTTTTTCAAAACTAGAAATTTATACTAAAATATGGCCAGTTAAGTTAGGTACGGTGGTACATATCTGTAGTTCCAGCAGACTGGGAGAGTGAAGTAGGAGGACTGCAAGCTTGAGCCCAGCCTGGGCTTAGCACAAAAGCCCTGGGTTCAATCCCTAGTACAAGAAAGAAAGAAAATGGTGGGGGGGAGGGCTGGGAGGGGGAGGGAAAGAAGGAGACAAAGAGAGGAGAGGAGAGGGGAGAGGAGGGAACAAGAGAGGAAAAGTAAAAAGAAAAAATCAGAACAACCAGGAAGTAATAAATCACAGGAACAGGTTCTCTTTGCAAAACCTTCTCTGATAAAGCATACGGAAGGTGTGCAGAAGATTCCTCAATTACTAACTCAGCAATCAAGCATCAGTTTTCATGAACTTACAATGTGTTACATAAATCAACTACTCAAGCCAACTTGATAGAAAAATCCCTGGGACAATGATTGTTTTGTTTGTTTTGCACAAGAAAATGGAAAATAATTTTTTAAAAACTAACCTTTCAGGACTTGAGCCGCCCCATTCCTAGTACATGAACCTTTGAGAGTATCAAATGAATGTCCACATATGTTCAGTGAGATTCTCCACTCTGAATGGCTAGAACTACCATTTCAGGGCACTGATTACCCACTGGAGTCTAAAAGCAGTTTTTCTGTGCCAGGCCTCACTGGAGTCTTGTCCTACAGAAACGTGCCTTAATATCTGGCAACTGATTTTAAACATTAGATAACATGCAATGTAGGACCTATGATCTCAGACAAAAAACTATTTAGGATGAACCAGACAATTGCCCAACTTTCACTCTGAGGACACTTACTAAATGTTGCACAAGCAGAGTACACGGTCTTACCGAGCTGAGGAAGGACAGACTGGAGGCAAGGAGTACTGAAGCAACTAGAATTTTAAAGGCACACTAGAGAGACCCAAACTTTGAGGAAGAGAACACCAGAAATTTTTAAAAGAGATACCTTAAATATTTTATTAGCAAAGCTGCACATACCTGGGGCAAAAGGACCACTCCACACAACCAGACAATCAATAACTTCCTAGAAATTGTGAGTTGTACAGAGACTCCTGAGAATGGACAGAGCCTGGAGACACAAGATGTCCTACTACTCTGAACTCAACATATACTTGATTGACACCCTGTAAATGGAAAAAATAGGCTATTCTAGACTAGAGTAAGGGTGACCTAACACTTTCCCTAACAAACTGTAAAAAGCAACCCTCACCCAGATAAGTTCAGAGAATTCTATTAAACATTTAAGGAAGAAATTATACTAATTCTCTATAATCTCTTCCAGAAGATAGAAGCAGAGGAGTATTTTCTAATTCATTTTATGAAGCTAGCATTACTCAAATGTAAAATCAGACAGATATTTATAAAAACTACCAACTAATATCTCTCATTAACAGAGATGCAAATACAGCCTCATTCCAGGTATACAAGTCTCATTTCATATTCAAGAACTGATTAATGGGTTCCTTCACATAAACTGGCTAAATAAGAAAAACCATATGTAATCCTATCGAAAGATGCAAAAAAAAAAAAAAAGATGAAATCTAACACCTCTTCATAGTAAAAACTCTCAGCAATCTAGGTATAAAAGGGTATATCAACTTGGTTAAAAACATGAATGAAAAACTCCTATAGCTAATATAAGATTTGAAAGTATGAAACTACAGAATTTCTCACTAAGATCAAAACCAACAAAAGTATGTCTCTTGTCACCATTCTTTTTCAACATCATACTACAAGTCCTAGACAATGCAATAAAGCAAAAAAAGGAAATAAAAAGTATACAGATAGGAAAGGAACAAATAAAACTCTCTTTATTAGTCACTTTCTGTCTAGGCAGAAAATTTAAAGAAATCAACTAAAAAATTCCTAGAACTAATGTGTGATTACAGTAAGAATGCAAGTGAACAAACAAAAAGTCAGTTACGTTCCTATATATCAGTAATGGAACAACATTAGAAATTTTAAAAAGTGATCATTTATATTAGCACTCTCTAAATAAAAAATCAACTATAAATATACTTTTTTATTTTAAATAGAAAAACAATAAAAATGATAGAGAATTTCAAAACAAAATAGGAGATTAACAATGGTTAATACGTTGAGTACTGCTATCTTCAAAGTGGTTGCTCAGATTACAAGATACAGGCATGAAGAACTGATCAAACAATGTAAGCACAAACCATTCTTTTCAATGAACTAATAAAAATTACTAGTATAATTATCTTAGCTATATATGTATATAGATATATACATACATATATATAGATATATGCATATATATATATATACACACACACATATATATGGCTAAGAAAATATATGTATTTTTTTTTCCCTTCCTTTTTTTCTCCTTTCCCCCATCCCATCTCAGTTGTTCTTTCCTTTTGAGTAGTTTCTTCTCCTTTCATAATATCTATTGTACATTTTGGATCTTACTTACTCTTTTGGTTTCTTCCACTCAGAAAAGAATACAATGTTTACATGCCAGTCTTATTTATTTCACTTACGAGTATAGTCTCAAGTTGCATTAATTTACCTATAAAAGCCTATAAAAGTAAAAAATACCACATCTTTTTTATCCTTTCCTCAGGTGATGGGCATCTGGGTTGTTTCTAAAACTTAGCTATTATAAATTGTGCTGCTATAAATATGCATGCACATATATTGCTGTAGCATTGTTTTAAATTCTTCTGAGAAAATATCCAGAAGGGGAATAGCTGGGTAGGATGGAACCCTAACCCTGGTTTTTTGAGGAATCTCCACAATGATTTCCACAGTGGTTGTACCAGTCTACACTCCTACCAACAGTGGAGAAAGGTTCCTTTTTCCCCATAGGTCCTCCAGCATTTGTTATTGGTTGATTTCTTGATGACAGCCATTCTTTCTGGAATGAGATAGAATCTCAGTGTTGTTTGAATTTGCATCTCTTGAATGACCAATGATGTTGAACATTTTTTCATATATTTATTTACTATTTGTATTTCTTTGTCTGAGAAGTATGTGCTCATCTCAAATGCCCACTTTTGGATTGGGTCTTTGAATTTGGAGGGGTGTCTGATTTTTTTAATTCTTTATATGTTTGAGATATAAGTCCTTTGAGGGACAGTTGGCTAAAACTTTTTCCCACTCTGTGGATTTCTTTTCACTCTGTTGGTGATTCCATTTGATGTAAAAAACATCATACTAAATGAACAAAAACTGAAAGTTTTCACTGTGAAATCACAAACAAGGCAAGGGTGTCCCCTATCACCACTCCTATTCAATAGTCCTGGAAACATTAGCCAGAGCAGTTAGACAAGAGAAAGATATAAAGGAATAAGGATAGGAAAGGAATGATATGATACTGTACATGACATGATACTGTACATAGAAGACCCCCAAAACTCCACCAAAAGACTCCTAGATTTAATAAGCAAATTCAGCAATCTAGCTGGATACAAAGTCCACATTCAAAAATTAATAACATTCTTGTACATTTTTATTTATATGATTTATCTATCTGGCAAAGTATGATCTATATGAAAAAAAAACTACAAAACTCTGGTGAAGCCTGGTGTGGTGGCACATGCCTCTAATCCCAGCAACTGAGAGGCCGAGGCAGAAGGATTGGCATGAGTTCAAGGCCAGCTTGTACTACAGAGCAAGACCCTGTCTCAAGACAATAGCAGCAACACCACCAACAACAAACCCTCTAGGGAAATAAATCAAAGAATTAAATGAGTGGATAGATGGGACAACTCAATATTGTCAAGATACTAGTTCTTCCTATCTTGATCTACTGATTCAAAACAACCCTAATTAAAATTATATGCCTGTAATCCCTGCACTCAGGCAGGAGAATCAAGGCAAGTTCAAGGCCAACCTAAACTACATAGTGAATTCAACATCAGCCTGAATTACATAATGAAACTCTATCTCAAAAAACCAAAAACAGAAGATGATAGAGTGGCAAACTGCTTTGAGATTCAGAATCCAGACAGTAGAAAATAACAACTTGGGGAAGAAAAAAAGAAGGGATGTGGATCCCTGGGACCCCGGAAGGATGTGAAGGGAGAATTGAAGCCCACAGAGAAAGTGAAGAGACAGATCTCAATGCAGAAAAAGGAGGTGGCACACTACACTTTCTCCCTGACTCCCAGTTCGAATTGTGAGAGAGGAAGAACATATCTACAGAAACATAATGAGCATGGGTGACTGCCGAGACCTCCAAGGAGAAACGCACCAGTGGAACGAATCAGTGGATGCTGTGAGCTACAACAGGTGGTGCATGACTCCAGTTGAATACTCTGTCATGTCCACTGCTGAGGGTGCTTGGCCAAGTGTCATTTTAGGGAGACGCTAACTGAATCTGGGACTTGGAGGAGCTCTGAGCTGGCTTCATCTCAGAGTTTTCAGTGACTGGGTGAGGGACAACCATGGGAGATGTGCACGATTTGGGAGCTGAAGTCAGGCCAGCAAGAGACACCCAGAGTGCTGTAGGCTGAAAAACTGAGGCCCCAACTCCACAACCAGAGGCCAGGATCAGCCTAAACTTCTGTGGAGTTGAAAGACAAAATCGGCAACCTGCTCTACTCCCACTAAGGGCTCGCTGGGATTACCCAGCAGCCCTACCTACTCCCACTGCAGGTTAGCTGGGGTCATCCAGCACAGATCTGGGGTCTGTCTGCTTTCTTGGTCTAATAGCAAGATCACAGACATACCCTAAGTTGGACACTACCACAAAAATGTAGACCCTAGAAGATAACCACAGGCTTGAAATCACAGAGAAATCTCTTTTTCTTTGTTTTAAGTGATTGTTTGTTTTTGTTTTATAATAAGTGTGAAAATTGGTTTTAGTTGTTTTGTTTACTTCTTGTTTTGTTTTTTTCTTCTCTCTTTCCCTCCTGCCTTCTTCACCTGTTTCTCAAAGACAGAATAATCTCTTTTTCCTTCAGACTTCTTTTTACTGTCTCTTTTTTTTATTCCTCTTGTCCCTTTCAGATTTTCTCCCCTGAGGGAAAAAATTACTCTATTGAGAGGATATCTACTGCATATAATTTAAAGAATTGTTTTAGATTTTATTATATAACTATAAATCTTATGCAGATGGTTAAAGGTGTCAAATTAACAGTTACCATAATTTGGCTTTTTCTAGACTATGCTTGATGGCATTGTTACCAATGTGACAAAGTTGTTGTGACCAATTGTTCTTCCTTATATATCAATATTGAGATTTTCTGAGGCTCATAAACCTTAGCATGATACCAAAGGACTGGGTGCTAGGTAAAATCGGCAGCAAGCAAGCTCTCATCCCTAATAAATTGAAGAGGTAGGATGTTGGGACAGATTTAAAAGCAAAAGCCAGTTACAACTAGAAGACATCTCTGAAAACTGCTAATTCTCTAAGAAGGTCCTGATACTAGTACTAAACCTGCCTAACATGAACAATGTACAAGTACAAACACAGAAAACAGATTTTTCAAAAACAAAAAATGAGAAGATATAGAAGCAAGATGCAACTCCAGATCTCCAACCCACCCAAGGAAAATCCAGGGGGGCACTGAAGTGGTAGAAATCAAAGCCACCTACTTTCTGAACTTTTTAAATGGTAGCACCAGAAGTAACAAAACACACAAATGAAAAGAACAAACCAGAAATAATTTCTCAGATAACTAAAGAGATGATGACCATAATGAAGGACATGGTTAATGACTCTAGAGTAGATACAGATAAAAAAAAATAGTTTCAAAAAGTGATGGAAATCATGAATGCAACATAGGAATGAACTAGATTCCATAAAACAGATTCAAACAGATATTCAGGAAATTAAAATTACTCTTGAAAGTATATGCAGCAGAATCAACCAATGTGAGGACAGAATGTCAGATTTAGAAGACAGGTTTGTGGTTAGCAATCACGAAATGAAAGACTTCTTAAAAATAACAAGGGATCATGAAAAATCAATTCAACAGCACCTAGATAATGCAAAGAAGAATAGTGTAAGTGTCATGGCATGTATTTAGATGCCAGCCACACACACAAAGCCTCATGACCTAATAGATGGGGCTTTTTCAGAGGTGGCTGGATTCAGAGTGTGACACTAATTGATTCATGGTTCAATGCTAGCATCAAGGACACTAGGATTAAGGGTATGAGGGCGACCCACCCTAAGAACCCAGGATAAGATATAAGGAATAAAAAGAGCTGTGATTGTCTCTTGTTGCTGTGCTACCTTCTGTTCATCATGAACTGTTTCTCCTCTCTGATGTCTGTCTACAATGCCAACCTTGCCTTGGAGCCAGTTGATTATGGACTGAAACCTCTACACACTGTGAGTTAAATAAACCTTTCCTCTTTTAACTTAGAGTGTTTGGCATTTTGTCTCAGCAATGAGAAAAAGAACTAACACAATAAGATCAATTAAAATCACAAGAAAACCAGAAGATAGCACAAAGGACATGAAAAACCTTTTCACAGAAATAATGGCAGAAAACTTCTAAAGCATTGAAAAAGAATTTGACATACAGATAAGTGAGGCATCTAGAACTCCAATGAGCCATGATCAGAAAAAAACTATACCAAGGCATATAATAGTCAAAATTCCAGAAAATCAACACAAGAACAGAATATTAAAAGTTGTTAGAGAAAAGAAACAAATCAACTGTAAAAAAAAAGCCCATCTGAATTACAGCAGGTTTCTGAACACAAACTTTTAAGTCAAGAAGAGCTTGGAATGAAGTATTTAAAGCCCTAAAGAGAACAATCTCCAACCCAGATTGATATATACCACAAAACTATCTTTCACAATTGATGAAAAAATAAGATACTTCCATGATTAGGAACACCTGAAGAAAATCATGACCAGCAAATCAGTACTTCAAAAAGTTCTGCAGGATATTTTAGAAAAAGACAACAATTCTGAAAGTCCCAATAGAATGAATTCACAAGACAAGGCAAGCAATTAAACAGAAAAGAAAGAAAGGAAACCAGGAATAGGAAAATATGATTAGGATATGTCAGTACATATCAGTTATAAGCATCATTGCAAATGGTCTCAATTCACCAATCAAAACAAACAGGTTAGCAAAATGAACCAAGAAAGAAGATCCAACAATATGCTGCATACAAGAAACATATTTAATTCAAAAAGAAATTCATAGACTGAAAGTCAAAAGATGGAAAACAATACTTTATGGGACAGGAACTCAGAGAAAAGCATGGATAGCTATTCTATTTGCAGACAAAGTAGAATTCAAGCCAAGACTGATCAGATGAGACATAAAAGGTCACCACATACTTATTAAGGGAACAATCCAAGAGGAACAAATAATAATCATAAATATATATGCCAATACCAGCACACCCAATCAAATAAAACAAAATTAATGGATTTTTAAAATCAGATAAGCTCTATTACAATTGTAATGGGTAATCTTAAAACACCACAGCACAAATACATCATCTAGATTAAAAAAAAATCAACAAAGAAGTATCAAAACTGAACCAAACCTTTGAAAAAATGGATTTAATAGATACCTTACAGGGTGTTCTACCCCACAACAACAGAATACACATTCTTTTCATCTGCACGCAGGACTTTCTCCAAAATAGACCACATACTAGCTCATAGAACATGCTTAAGTAAATGCAAAGGAATTGAAATTATCCCACATATATTAGATCATAGTGCAATAAAACTGGAAATCAATAGCAAAAGAAATCACAAGAACTTCATAAATACATGGAAATTAAATAATACCCTCCTGAACAACCAATGGGTCACAAATGAAATTCAAGAAGAAATTAGAAAGGTTCCACTTAAACAATTATGACAGTATGACATACCAGAAATTATGGAACCCAATGAAACTAGTCCCACAAGGGAAATTTATAGCAGTGAATTCCCACATCAGAAAAACAGAGCGAGCTCAAATAAACCTAATGTTAAACTCAAGCTTCTAGAGAAAGCAAGGCAACATAAAGCCAAAGCACATACAAAGAAGAAAATTATAAAGATCAGAGCAGAAATAATGCAATTGAGGCTAAGAAAACAATAGAAAGAATCAATTAAAGAGTTGGTTCTTTGAAAGATTAAGTGAAATATGAAATAGACAAACCCTTAGGTAACCTTACCTAAAAAAAGGAAAGAAAAGGCTCAAATTCATGCAATTAGGAATGAAAAGGGGAGAATCACAATTGATCTTGTAGAAATTCAAGTTCCTCAATACATACTTAGAGAACCTGTACTTCAATTAAGATGAAAAATCCATAAAAATGGATAGAATCCTAGATACATATGAATTATCAAAACTGAATCAAAAAGATATAAAAATTCTAAATAACCCAACATCAGTCAATGAAATTGAAGAAGTAATTAAAAATTACCAACAAAGACAAGCCCAGGTCCTGAGAGACTCACTGCTGAATTCTACAAGAACTTTGGAGAAGACCTAATTCCACTACTCCTCAAACTCTTTAATGAAATTAAAATGGAAGCAAATTCATTCATGGAAGCAAGTATTACCCTAATATCAAAATTAGAGAATGATACAACCATAAAAGAGAACCACAGTCCAATCTTCTTAAGGAACATAAATGCAAAATCTTCAATAAGATACTGGCAAACAAAAAGCAACAAATCATTAAAGAGATCATGTACCATGACCTGTTAGGATTCATCCCAGGGACTCAGGGATGGTTCAACATACACAAATCAATAAGTGTAATTTACCACACAAATGGAACCAAGGACAAAAAACATGATCATCTCAACAGAAACAGAAGACCATCTCAATAGATGCAACATTGGTCTGACAAAGTGCAACACCCATTTATGATAAAAACTCTACAGAAAATTGGAAAAGATGGTGCTATCTCAATCTGATAAAAACTACCTATGAAAAACCAACAGCCAATAGCATACTAAATGGTCAAAAACTGAAAGCTTTTACTCTAAAATTAGAAACAAGACAAGGATGCCCACTATCACCACTCCTATTCATCATCATTTGGAATCATGAGCTAGAGCAATTTGGTAAGAGATAGGAATAAAAGGAATAAGGATAGCAAAGGAAGAAGTTAAATTATCATTATTTGCAGATGACATGATACTCTACATAGAAGACCCTCAAAAGCTCCACCAAAAGACTTCTAGATTTAATAACCAAATTCAGAGTTTAGCTGGATACAAAGTCAACACTCAGAAATCAATAGCATTCCTATACACAAGTAACAAACTCACTGGGAGAGAAATTAGAGAAACCACATAATAGCGTCAAAAAAATGAAATATTTAAGAATCAATCTAACAAAAGAAGTAAAATACCTTCATTTAGAAAACCACAGTACTCTGAAAAAGGAGATTGAAGAGGCTATCAATAAATAGAAGGATATTCTCTGTTCTTGGATAGGAAGGACCTATACAGTGAAAATGGCCATGCTTTCAAAACTGTTATATGGCCAGGATAGTGGCACACACCTGTAATCCCTGCACTCAGGAGGCTGAGGCAGGAGGATCACTGTGAGTTTGAGGTCAGCCTGGGCTACAAAGTAAGTTCAAGGCCAACCTGAACTACATAGTAAAACCTTGCCTCAAAAAGACAACAACAAAAAAACTGTTATACAGATTTAATGCAATTCCAGTCAAAATGTCAAAAGCATACCTCACAGAACCACAGAAAATAATCCTAAAATTCATTTGGAACCAGAAAAGACCTAGAATAGCAAAAGCAATTCTGGACAAAAAAGGCAAGGCAAGGGGCACCACAATCTCTGATTTGAAATTATACTATAAAGCTATAATGATAAAAAACAGTATGGTACTGAAAAAAAAAAAAAAAACAAAAGACAGACCCAAGGATCAATGGAATAGATGATACAGAAAAAATTCCAAATATACTCAGTTACCTTATCTTTGACAAAGAGGCCAAATACCTCCACTGTAAGAAAGACAGCCTCTTTAACAAATTGTGCTGGGAAAATTGGCTTCCCACATGTCTAAAATTAACTGAACCTTGACCCACGTCTCTTGACATATGCTAAACTAAAATCAAAATGTATGAAAGATCCCAATATTAAAACAGTAACATTTAATCTGCTAGAAGACAGAATAGGTACAACTCTTAAAGACATAGTAGCCAAAAACTTCATGAACAAAACCTTAATCATACAGGAAATATTACAAGGAATCAACAACTGGGGACACATCATATTAAAAAGCTTTTGCATAGCAAAAGAAACCCACAGACTGAAGAAACAATCTACCAGAATGAGAAAAACATTTACCAGGTATTTCTCAGATAAAGGACTAATCTCTAGACTATATAAAGAACACAAAAAATTAGGCCCCCTGAATTTAAAGATCCAATCCAAAAATGGGCATCTGAAATAAATAGACACTTCTCAGATGAAGAAGCACAAACAGCAAATAAATATTCAAAAAAATGTTCATCATCACTGGTCATTTAAGAAATGTATATTAAAACAATCTCACTCCAGAAAGAGTGACTATCATCAAGAAATCAACCAATAACAAATGCTGGCAGGGCTGTGGGGGGAAACGAAGCCTTCTCTCCTGTTGGTGGGAGTGTAGACTAGTACAACCACTGTGGAAATCAGTGTGGAAATTCCTCAAAAAAACAAAACTAGCAGTTGCATTCAATCCAGCTATTTCCCTCTTTAGTATCTTCCAGAAAGTGTTAAAAGTATCATACCACAGCAATATATGCATACCCATGTTTATAGCAGCATAATTTGTAATAGCTACATCTTGGAAACAGCCCATATGCCCATCAACAGACTAATGGATAAATAAAATGTGTTTTTTTATGTACAGTGAAGTATCACACTACCATAAAGGATAAACTTGAGACATTTTTAGGTTAATGGATGCACTTTGGGATCGTAATTTTTTAAAATTTATTTAAGAGAAAAAAAAGACACATATAACAAAGACAAAAAGCAAAAGAGACAAACAAATGACTAGAGTAAATGCACAACAGTAACATTGCAAGTTTACAAAACAGGATGATAGAAATTTGACAGTGGTTGGAATATTGCGTATCGTTATCTTTAAAATGGTTGTTTACATTAACAGATATAGACATGTAAAATTGATCTAATCATATGAGAATTAATTGTTCTTTCTCAATAACGAATACATTCAGCAGTGTATTCATTTTAGTTACCTTACATATATATATACAGATTTATATCTTTTCCTTTTCCCTTCCCTCTTTCCCCCTTTTCCCTTCCCAAATCAGGCCCCTAAAATTCAAGGACCCAACCCAAAAATGGGCATCTGAGATGAATACACACTTCTCAGAGAAAGAAATACAAATGGCAAATAAATATATGAAAAAATGTTCAACATCAATGGTCATTCAGGAAATGAAAATTAATATAACACTGAGATTCCATCTCACTCCAGAAAGAACGGCCAAGATTAAAAAATCAACCGACAACAAATGCTAGAGGGGCTGTGGGGAAAAAGGAACTCTTCTCCACTGTTGGTGGGAGTGTAGACTGGTGCAACCACTATGGAAGTCAGTGTGGAGATTCCTCAAGAAGCTAGGATTAGAGATCCCATTCAACCCAGCTATCCCTCTTCTGGGCATTTTCCCAGAAGAATTGAAAACATCATACTACAGTGATATCTGTGCACCCATGTTTACAGCAATCCAATTTGTAATAGCCAGATCTTGGAAACAACCCAAGTGCCCATCAATCAAAGAATAGATTAAAAAAAATGTGGTATTTTTATACAATGGAGTACTACTCAGCTATTAAGAAAGATTGCACTGAGACTTTTATAAGTAAATGGACATGACTTGAGATCATACTCATAAGTGAGATAAATCAAACCCACATGTGTAAATACCGTATTGTCTCCCTAGTGTAAGAAACTGAAAAAGTATATATGATCCAAAATCTATAATAAATACTATGTAAGGGTAAAAAACAGTTCAATGGGATTGTATTTTTAAGTGAAATAAATTCAACACATGCTTAAACATTGCGTTGTTTCTCTTGTGTGAGAAATCCAAAGAGCAAATGAGGATCAAAACGGATGATAAATATTGGGAAGAAGAAAAAAATGTTCAAATGAGAAAGACAATGGGGAAGGGAGGTATGAGAATAAGAAAAATTTGAACGAATGGAAATAAATCAATAGAAACAAACTTGTGTAAAGGGAGAGGGGAAGAAAGATTGAAGGGAAGGGAATGGAGAAAAAAAGAACTAAGTTCAAGGTCCGCTTGGGCTACAATGCGAACACAAGGCTGGCCTGAGCTACATAGTGAGACCCTGCCTCGAGAAACTAGGGCCGGGAGTTAAAAAAAAAAAAAAAAAAAAAAAAAAAAAAAAAAAAAAAAAAAAAAAAAAAAAAAAAAAAAAAAAAAAAAAAAAAAAAAAAAAAAAAAAAAAAAAAAAAGAACTAAGATTATTATACACAGGCACATATTCCCAATGATAAATGTGATCATTATGCATGTCAAAAGTGTGCCAATAAAACTAATTATAAACAAAGAAGGGAAGAATGATAGAGCCTCAGTTACTAGTAGGACAAGATCAAAATACATAAATAAATGAAATGGAAATCCTAAGAAGAGAGAATACAATAGATAAATATTTGAAGAAGTTACAATGAAAACATTCTGAAAGTTTTAAAAAATACTATGCATAAACTCAAGAAGCTTAGTTAACCCCAAGAAAGATAAAAAGAAAAGCAAGTCATATCTAGGAATAGCATAGGTAAACTGCTGGAAAACAAAGATTGAGAGAAAATTGTGGTAGCCATCAGAAAGAAAGAACACATTATACAGTATATGGAGTAACAACAAAATGAATAATGGCTAAGTCCTTATCAGAAACAACAGAGGCCATGAGACAATGGAATAACATCTCTAAACTGCTGAATTTTAAAAAAAACTGTCAACTTCAAATTCTATCTTTCAATGATGTGTTGGTTACTTTTCTCTAATTATAGGACAAAATACCTGACACCCAAAATGAAGGAAAGGTTTATTTAACTCGCAGTTTGTGGAAGTTTCAGTCCTTAATCAGCTGGGTCCAAAGCAGAGTGGCACATGGTAGAAGGCAACAGATCATAGCTGCAGAAAACAGTAAAAGGGACAAGAACAAAAAGGGAGGAGCACAGAGAGAAGATTCTTTCTGTCCCTCATATTGTATGTAGGCCATATCCACTTAGCATGTATTACTCTCACCCATAATCCCAGCACTGGATCATGAATCATTCACAAACTCTAGAAGCCTGCCACTATGACTGCATGAGGCTTTGGGGATCTAGTCACAAACCATAACAAAAGATGAAGGAATTCTAAAGGAAATTTTAGACAAACAAGAACTCACTTTCAGCAGACCTGCACTACAAAAAATGTTATGAGAATTTTTCACACTAAAGAAAATTGACACCAGATGGGAAATAAATGGATAAATCTAAAGTTGGGTGTGTGTATTTTAATATTACTTAAAACACACATTAGCATTTAAAGCCAAAATTATGATATGGTATTCTGGCATTATATATTTGTGTATTTATAGCTCTGTATGGAAACGATAGCACAAGGGAGAGTGGTAAGGTGTTTTAATAACTAACCATTGTGACTGTGAAAAGGCAGGCATACATATTACAATCCCTAGAATAACAACTAAGAAAAAAATACAAAGAAGTAGAGCTGAAGAGGCACTAAAATTAAAGTAGAAAACTAAAACTAATTTTATTTCCTGCCCATAATAGGTCAGAAAAGGAAGAACAGAGGCCCAAAATGCAGATGAAACAGAAAGCAAATAACAGAATTGTAGATTTTTAGTCAACAATATTAACACTAATATTAAATGTTAGTGAAATAAATGCTCCAATTAAAGACAAAGATGGTTAATAAAGACTCTATCACTTAAAATCATTGCATTTTTGTTTGTAGATTATACCTAAAAAATAACTGTAAGTAAATAAAAATCCAGCTTAAGTTTCTAAACTGTTAGATCAGGTAATTATTTTAGAAGAGAATGGCAATGCCCTTAACTACTTTCCTCTTGGGTTTTGTAGCTCTTGAGCAAGTGTTTGGGGTATAAAATAAAGAATAGTTGTGGGTTTTGTCCATTGGAACCTGAAAGGTGATGTCCTCCCCAGATGGCTCACATTCAGACTCTAAAAGGTAATTCTTTTCTATATAATTTTTTTTCAAAGTCAGAATCATTCTCAGCATAGCTTCAGTGGACCACACGAGAATTCAGTTTTTAACAAAGCATGTAGTTAGATGGTACAAGGATGGAGTCAGTAGCTAGTTTGTTTTCATTCCTTCATTACAAAAGATATTGATTGCGTTTAAAATATTTCCCACTTAAAATTTAAACAAAATGTATAAATTCTTTATGAATCATAAAAATAAAAAATGAGTCTTTTCATATGTTACAACAATCTAGCATTTAAATTTTAATCTACTCAGTTTTTCATTCTGTTTTCCAGTAGGTGCTCTTGTGTCCCCTAGTGGATACAAGTCTGTATGGTGGAGGAAAGACAGGGGCAAACCTGGCTCAGTAAAGGTCCTCAAATACTAAATGTATGCCATGCCCATGTATTTTTCCAAACCAATCTCTGCACTAGTTTACCATGAACAGGGAAAATATTCACATATCTGAAGTGGACCACATCTATTTGCCCCATGTGTGGTCACTGGGATAAAACATAATCCTGGCCCATGACATAGGCACAAACCAATGAACACCAATTAGTAACACATATTTAACCTGACATAACATAAAGAAGCTGACATTTCCACTGTAAATTTCTACTTTTAGAGATTTATGGCTTAGTCAGAAAAATTTAGGGTGTAAAGATTTACCCACAAGAGAGAATTTTTCCTTCTAATAAACTAAGTGTGTAGAAAAATCTGATTTGAAACTATAGGTGTGTGGGAGGGGCATGCCCTCCTTGTGTCCAGAAAGTTTGACAGCCCAATGTTTAAAATGTTTATTTGAAGGGGCAGAAACATAAAAGGAGAAATTAATATAAAGTTTTTAAAAGGGTTCCTTTTGTAAAATGTAGAAATAAGGCTCTGCATTAACATTTCCAATGTAAGTTCTAAAAATACAACTTCTTTTAGATTTTTTGCAGATATGCAGTTGGCTATGAACTGGCTTCCAGCCCATCCATTATCTATTCAGACAGCACTTTTCCCAATTACATTTGAGGCTGTTCCAAGCTGTATCACTGTGTTTCCACAGAGTCATAACTTAACACAGAAAGTCAAGGCTCCCTTTTATTTGTGTGCCCCTGCCTTACAGACAGTGGCAAGGGAGTCAAGGTGCTCTTGTAGTAGGCACAGGCACGGTGCATGCCTCTGTGTAGTCCTGGCCCCTGCACAGTAACAGTGAAGAATGGACTTCAAAACTCAGTCCCTCACACCACTCATCTTTACTGCCTGTTTTACTGTCACTCATGTACCATTATCTGGTGTACACTAGTGTGTAATAAATATATTCTGCTCACTGTTATATCATGATACAGTAGGTGCTCAATTCTAATGCTGTTTTAATTTGCATTCTCTGAGTACTGGTTTCATTGAGAATCCCTTTGTGTGTGTGCTAACCATTTAAGATTCCCTTTGTATTCTCATGCTTCTTTTACATAGAAAGAAAACCAGACACAAATTTCTAGCAGTTCAGCTTTTAGACTCTACTTGCTGAAGTTGGGAATTTAGTTTAAGAAAAAGTTATACAAAAATAAAAGGAGATTCTGGTGACATGACATGGAATTACTAAGAAATATCACAGTAGCACAACCTAAATTCATATTACAGAAAAATACTTCTAGCAGGTCTTGTCAACAGCAAATTCAGGAGGTGAAATTTTAAAATAAAAATCTAAGATGCCCTAACATAATCTCTTAAGATTAACCATGGCCACAGGCCTGCCTGGTCACTTCAAGCTGTCAAAACCTCATGCAAATTATTTCTCAAAAAAGAGTCAGAATAATCGTGGATGCTTTTATTTAGAAACAGGTATTTTTCCTGGGAATTCAATAAATCCTAAGCTTCTGTCATTTTGTGTACCATCTTTTCACACAATATAAAAAGACAAAAGAAACCAGAGTCAAAACACAAAGAAACACCACCAAGTCTTCACTTGCCAGCTCGCAGGTCAAAGCTAGGGAAATGGGAAACTCACACATTCACCATCTCATAGGTAACATGGCCAAAATCCAAACAGGCATTGTTATGGGTATGGTCCTGTGCGCTCCCCCACACACAAAGACTCATGTAATCATGGACAGGGCTGAGTCTGGCATTTGTGATTAGTTTGTTGTCCAGCACTGGGATTGTGGTGTGAGTGCTGCACCTGCCCAGGGGTGGAGCCGACATACAGTGTAAGGATGGGAGAATGCTGTGTTCTCTCTCTCTCTCACTGGTTCACCTTGCTGTTGCGGTGGCCATGAATGGCTGCCTCACCACACTACACTGCCTTGGAGTCAACTGAGTATGAACTGAAACCCCCAAGAACTATAAGAAATAAATCATTCCTTCCCTAATTTTGAGCATCAGGTATTTTGTCTCAGCAATGAGAGAAAAGTAACTAAGACAGAATTTGGTACCAGTGGAGTGGGGTTGGTGCAGTGACTTCCTAACCATGTGGTTCAAGAGCCTTTGGAAATAACTTGTGGGAAGAGTCTGGAAAGGTTTGGAGATGTCACATGAAAGAATGGTGCTGGAACAGCCTAGGCTGTTCTGTAGGGGAGATTCTGGTCAGAGCTCAGGAGACCAGAAGACTGACAGAAAGTCTGCCAATAAAGACCAGGGTTGGGAGGTTTCTGCTGGGAAGAAGGACTGTATTGATTGTTGGACTCCACACAATGTGTGTTACAGCTTGGCAGAAAGTTTGTCTGCATTTTGCTCATGCCCAGAGACTTGAGATTGCCTGAGACTGAGATTAAGGGCAATGGACTGATTAATCTGGCAAAAGAAATTTCAAGGTAGTCAAATGTTAAGGCAGTGGTGTGGTTATCATTGTGGGCTTTTAGCCAGATTTATGTTGCGAATCAAGAGCAAAGAGTACAGCAGGATGATTTAAAATGTTGTGGGTTTGACTAGAAAGCTGTGGACTATAAAGATAGAGCTGAGAACTTGATTACTGAGAAGGAACAAAGAAATAAAAATGATAGCCTGGGGGCATTCCAGGAAGCAGCGGACCTCCACCCTTTGCAGCCTCAGACTGTCAAAAGTGAAAGAGTTTGCTCAGAGGAGAAAGCTGCAGAATGCCATGTTCCAGAGTGGCAACGGTGGCCATGGGAGATTCCAAAATGATGGCAGCCACACCAGATTCCAGAATGGCAGTGGCATAGGGAAGTCTTTCCTCACAATCAGGTTCAGAGAGCTCAGAGATCCAGGCACTCAACCCTGACAGTCAAGAGAGAGGAAAGCCTGGCTACTCCAGTTGGCAGCAGACCTTGGCAGCAACCACATGGCATTGGTTTTAAGTGCAAGGAAAATTCACAAATTCTAAGGCTAAGGCAGTTTCTACCTCACCTTCAGAGGGCAATATGTAAAGATGTAAGGGTGAAGCCAAGGGTGCAATGGAAAACTGAGAAGTTTGGAAAAGCCAGAAATGTGGATCAACCAAGGAAAGCTACAAAAACTGAGCAGAGTGGGCTTAAGAGAGAAGTTATGGAAGTTAAAGCCCCTGTAAGTGCCATGGGGATGGAGTCACTCAAGCCTTTTGGAGCTTGCAACCAGATTGCTTCAGATGCTAAGCATAGAACTCCAGGACTTAATGTTTGCCCTGCTGGATTTTGGACTTGCTTTGGTTCCAATGCTTTGTATTTCCATTTGTAACTTTTGGAATGGTAATGTTTATCTTGTGCCTTTATATGTTCAAAGTGTTTAACCTCATGCTCATTTGTACAGGGGGTTACAAATAAGAGTTTGCCATAGACCTTGGAGGAGATTTGGGACTTGGACTTTTCAGCAATGCTGAAACTTTTAGGACTTTGGCAACTCTTGGAGATGACTAAATGTCTTTTGTATAAAGGATATACATGAGTCCTTAGGGGGCCAGAGATAGAATGTTATGGCTATGGTCCTGTGTCCCCTCAAAGTCCCATGTAATCTTGGATGGGGCTGAGTCTGGCATTCATGACTGGTTTGTTGTCTAGCACTGGGATTGTGGTGTGAGGGCTGCACCCGCCCAGGGGTGGAGCCGACATACAGTGTAAGGGTGGGAGGGTGATGTGCTCTTTCTCTCTTGCTGGTTTGCCATCCTATTGTGGCAGCCATGAATGGCTGCCTCACCATGCCACACTGCCTTGGAGTCAACTGAGTATGGACTGAAACCCCCAAGCACTTTAAGAAATAAATCTTTCCTTCCCTGATTTTGGGCATCAGGCATTTTGTCTCAGCAATGAGAGAAAAGACAGGCATCATTACTGGTAAGGTTAAAGGGCATACCCAGATACAGATGTGTCTCTTGAGATACAACTAATAAATTTGAGGAAAAAAAATTTCTTATATGAAAATGTTATATTTAGATATAATATTTTAAGGTTCAATATAGTACAAGTTCTTGTTTTCCTGAAATATCTCTATGCGTCATGATTAGTCAAAACCATATTCATTTGACCCATGGAGTAATAAAGTCATGACAAGAGCTAAGTTAAAGAATTAAGTTAAAAAACTGAAGACTTCTAGAATTTAGAAGAGGGATACAAATGTTACTAACTTCTCTTTACCAAAGAAACAATCTTGGGACATAAGAACCAAACATCTTATAGGATCAGCTACTTAATTAAGATCAGATGTCAAATAATTCTTTTATTAATTCTCCACACCACCACAGGACTAATCTACTCTACTGTAATACATTTTAGTTTAGAACTGACAGTTTCAAATAACTTAGGGTTTTAAAGTGAATTAGCAACTTACTTCCATCTTAGTTTGAAGCTTTTTTTTTATATTAAAAAATGAGAGGAAAAGGAAATCTTTAGGTATCTCCCTTTCATAATATTCTAATAAAACTTATTTTCTTTTTTTTACTTTTGAGACATTAGTGCCTAGTTTACAAAAGGTTTGTAATAAATATCTGCTGTTCTGAATGGAAAATTTCAGAGGTAACCACTGTCCTTCATTCCAATGGAAAAAAGTAGTAAGCTTTACCCTAAAAGTCACAGTCAGGCCTGGGGATGTGGTTGAGGGGCAGAGCACTCACCTAGTTTATGTGCAAGGCCCTGAATTCCATCCCCAGCATGACAAAGGAAAAGATGTCACAGTGACCCAGATCATCCTTATTTAAGGAAAGTGACACACGATCATTAATTACTGTGACAGACAGACCCTAGGGCAGCGGTGGCAAACCTATGGCACTCCTGCACAGTGAGCTGTTTGTTATCACTGAAAGCTCTAAAAGGTTCACAATTACTGCCTAGGGTGATCATCAGTGATAATCATTCCATGTTGCTTACTCCTTGGATAATTCCTTCTCCCTGAGCAAGACCTATGATGCTACTCCTAAGCAGAATGCAGCAAAGGTGATAGGATGCCATTCTTATAAACAGGTTATCTTACAAGGTAGAGGTGATTCTCCTAATGTCTTGATAAGTAAGCAGTCAGGTTGAAGAACACCCTATGGCAAGAAGCTATAAGTGGATTCCAAGAAGATCTGAGTGTAGTCTGGGGTTTTAAATAACAAGGAGTATTTATGATGGAGACAAAGTAATTACTGGTTTTAAATTGGGAGTGGGGAATGAAGGAAGTTTGGGAGTTCTTTTCTAGACATGTTAAGTCTGAGAGGAACTTAGAAGCCTACTACACTTCCAAACTGTAAGATCAGCTGGCAGGTAGATATAAGGAGGTTGGGGGTCAGGAGAGAGATCTATAGTGAAGCATTTATAAAACAGTCTAGCATGCAGATAGAAGGAACATAATAAACACTAAAACCCTGGAGAGAGGAAAGGTGTGGTACGCAGAAGATCCAAACATCAAGGGGAACAAGTGGAAACATGCCTTCTGCAAGCAAGAAAACTAAGAATTTCGTACAACTATTTTGTAGGTGCTATAATGTAAATAATTCTGAAATTCATCTGCAAAACGGAAGAAGTGATACCTACTTACTGTCTTACAAGGAGGACTGCTTCCAAAATTATTCTTATTTACATCCAGTAATTTTCATTGGACAAGGTGCCCAATTTTTTTTTTTTTTTGGTACCAGCAATTGAACTCAAGACCTTGTGCTTGCCAGGCAGGCGCTGTACCACTGAGCTATATCCCTGGCCCTTAATCTTTAAAGACATTTACTCTATTAGTAAATGTCTATAACAGGGCTTACTGTACAGCTAAGTATCCTTAATTTTGCTCAGTTATCTTTCACATGAGTAGACAAAATACAGAGTATTATAGGGAATCTATATAACGTCATGAAAGTTCTTCAAAAGTTCCTATACAGAATAACCATTTTTGTAATAATGTCAGAAAACATTTAAATTGGTTGCTAGCAGATATATGGAAATTTTACAGTACTGACAATTCATCCTCACAACCCTGTAGGGTATTAAATGTCATTATCTCCACTTTATAGAAGAGGAAACTAAGATATTGTTAAGTAACCTGCCCATGGTCATAGTGTTAGAGCATAGCTGAGCCCTAATGATTCACTTCTTGAACCTAAGCTTTCAAACAGGTTGCCCCTCTAAAGTAAAGGGGCTTTCCTTACTTTGTGTTAGGGTTTATACATTGTGTCAACTTGAGAAGTCTAGCAGCTTAATTAAGTAAGGCAGCAGCTCTACATCCTGGGGTGTAAAGCATAAGCATTTACCTGGCCATTGTGTCAATTTGAGAAGGCCAAAAGTTTAGCTGAGAGACTCAGGAGGGAGCCAGGGGTCTTACTTTGTAAACATCCTCATCCTGTGCAAAGG
>RJWM01019967.1:0-37986 GCA_004363535.1 Dasyprocta punctata | reverse complement strand
GCATCATCTGTAATAGGTACCCACGAATGATTCTTCTCACAAGTAGCAACCATGAGATAAAAAGGCAGACGATTGTATCCTTTTTTACACTGATATTCTACTGTTTCCCCAACATGATAATAGGGTTTAGGATTTATAGGATCCATAGCTTCAAATGGTGGTGGCAGCACACAGGCATCTAGGGAGAAAGGAGTAAGAACATGAAGATAAAATATTAATACCACTTTCACCAGCCAGAGATTGGTTGACATTATCTAGGGCAGAAAGAATGGCAAGCTCATTGGTAAGATTCTAAACAATCGTTCTGGGTTTTTTACCCAAGTAGAGGAAGTAGTGGAAGAATGGCCCTTGTTTTTTAAAATAAACAGATTGTAGCAGCTTGTGGTTTATTTCAGAATAAATTGAATTTCCATTTGACAGTAAACTGAAGAATGCCATCCATGTTTTTGACCTTAAAAAAAAATACACCAAGTATGCATCTTCCTTCACCTTTTTCTATATTCCTTTCAAAATTAACATATCCTCTAAGAAGTCTCCTCTGGTGCACAGCACTCTGCTTAGATCACTCTTCCATAGTCTAAAATCAAAACTTTGGACAGCTGGCCACTCGAGGCTCAGTTGTCCTTCAGAAGACAAATCCCTAGAGGTCAGGCTCTGTGTCTTCCTTTTCTGTTACACCTCATACTCTGTGGGTATACAAGAAATGCTATAGTAAGGGGATTATCAAATAAGCTCTGTGGCTTTCCAAGGTCAAAATCAATATAGACAAGTATTTTAAAATATTCACCTTTACTCCATTCATTTCATATAAATGAACTGAGCATCTGACAAGTGAAGAGAGGTCATTTAAACATAAAACTTTACTACATTGGATATTCTTACATAAACTTGCAATTTTATTTGTATGTGTGTGGATTTTTATTTATGTATTTTTTGCTTTCTGAACATAAAACACAGCTGAATTTTGCCTCTTGATCCTTACATCATGCATTTCCTTGTACATCTCCCTGCCGATGGCTGTGGGCCTGTTTATCCAACATATATCCCTACAGGAAAGGCTAAACTACTGTGCTTTTCAGTTTTATTTCTGTTTTTGTGGGGGTTTTGTTTTTGTAGTTTTTTTTCTTTTTGTCCATATAGTGGGGTTACTTTCAGTTCAGCAATTCATCTTCCTTTGAATTATCTGTGCACTCGTAAACCTAACAAATCCATTAGGACAATTATGTAAAATAAGATGACATTACACAAAGGCCTAAGTTGTTAAAAGAATCCTCAGGCCTCTCCTGAGGTAAGGACCCAAGGAAAAAGGTCCATTTCCCTAAACATGAGAGATGTTCCTCTCATCTCACGTCATGTTCTGAATTCTAAAAGTATCTCAATGTCCCATTCAGTATTTTATCTACACTCCGTTCTGCAGTCCACCTGCTGACAATGTTTTCATTTCAACTCTGCTAACCTTGAGCTCTGAACATTCCTTGGGCAGTGGCCTAAAGCAACAATAAAAAGCTGTAGCAATTGGAACCATTGCTTTGAAAAGAGTTCATGCAGAGTTGTGTTTCTTTTTGAGCCAGGGTCTCACTATGTAGCCCAGGCCATGGAGAACTTGCCATGTAGCCCAGTCCTGCTTCTGCCTTCAGAGTGCTGGGGTCACTACATTTTCATGTTATAATAAGAAAAAGGAGGGACCAGAAACATCCTGTAATGCCATTCTGAATGCACAACATCATTCCAAGAACCACTGAAACAGAAGCCAGTGTGCTCACAACACACACCCCAGCTTCAGTGTCTTAACCTTTACATATTTTACAAGATGATTCATTTTAAGCTGCAATGCCATCCTGGAACAACAGATGCCATGATCATAGTACAGTAGGCTGGCCCAGGTGAGTTCGGTAAAGTGCATTAGCCCTGTACACTGATCCCCAAACTGTGCACCTTAGAATTTGCTCGCAGAAGTCACTTCTGACACGTGCACACACCACACCCAGAGACCACAGACTATTGCTATTTGACCAAAATTGGAACTGCAATGAAACCTGACCACCTTATCTGGCTGTTTCTCCTATCCTCGCAACTAGTTTGTTTTTATTAGTATAAGCTTGTGATACAGAATAGTTACATTTGTTTTTGGGAATTGGTCCGTGTACATATCATAGTTTGATCATTTTCAAACATTCCTTTACCTCTTACCCTCACCCTGATCTCTACCCCATCCCTACAAAATCCACCTCTTTGTTTCCTAGAATCCCTCATTTGTTTTATTCTTTATTTTATTTATAGTTTAGGTTTCTCATCTATATGAGAAGCCCTGTGTTGTATAATTTTCTGTGTCATGGTGTTTTTAAACCTCTGCTTCCTCGAAATGTAGACTCTGACATCTATACCTGGTGACAGGCATATTCCTTATTTCCCTCATTTCTTGGGCCACAAAGATTACATCTATCACTTTCAGAATCACCAAATGGCTCCTCCTTGTTAAATTCACACTAACAGTCTCTTCCTGGGGAGTTCATCGCCTTCTCCACGACATCTGGAGCTGCCCATTCCATCCTTCTCTCCTTCTCCTTCCCACAAAGTAGGCGCCTTGGTTTTCAGCTTGCCCTCAGGCCTGAGGCAGATCTGTGACACCTGTTTGAGGGCCTGGTGTTCTTCATTCTGCAGTTCTCCCTGCTGTGTCTTCCCAGCCCCTCACCCTTGTGGAGGTGCCAGGCTCATATATTCAGTTGCCTTGCTGGCTGACCACTCAGGTGGGGACCCGGCCCCCACCTCAAGCAACACAGAGAAGCTCCACTTGTGCACGTGCCCAGGCAGCAACTTCTGTCCCCCCAGCCATCACAACTCTCCAGCCTCCCCAGCGCTCTGCTTTCCGGAGCTGCTGTCATTTCTCATCTGCACTGCTCCGAGTGTTTCTGAGGGGGGTCTTCTCACTTTTCACCGGCTTCACTGAATCCCCAAATTCACCTTCCACACTTTGACCAGACTATTCTATATATCGCAGTCATCAAGGCCCTGATAAGATGGATATTCTTCAGCAGCTCTACAGCACCCCAGGGTCATACCTGAGTCTCCTTAATATGACCCACAGACCTTTAAAGTCCCTGCTGCCAGACTCTGCTCATGCCAGCCAGACTCAGCGAAGGGCAAGTGCCTGCCTTGGCTGTGGTGTTCAGCCCTCCAGGCCTGCGGGCATCCTTGTATTTCAGAGGCCATTCCTCCTGCCCTGTCCCTCTCAGCTTCCTCTTAATAGCACTTCTTCCTGGAAGCTGCTCACCATTGCTCACTCAAAACCCTTGGGTTATGTGTCTTTATGGGACCCCAATGGACTCCTTTCATAGCTCATTTTCTGTTGTGCTTGTTTGTTGCTTAGACCCACAAAGGATGATGTGGTCCCTTTCTGAGAGCCACATCATCCTGCATCCTGACTCCCTAGACTTAATCCATCCATCATCCTGCCTAGGAAACATGCTCTGCTTTCCCCTGGCAGCACTGACCAGTTTCCTCCCCTTGGACTCTCCCAGCATGCATTTCTTAGGGAGCCACCACAGGTGTTTGAGCCTTACAGCTGACATGGCTGACCCCATGCACCCATATGACCACACTCCTACTATGATGTGCCCCTTGGAGTGGCTGTTCCCACTGCCATCAGGCACGAAGCAATGATGGAGACTGTGCTTTCATGAATTGTGTTTTGCAGATAATTTCTTAAAGCTTTTATGCACTGGCGAAGGGAGAGTTGGTCACCTTAGTTTCCTGTCTCTCGGTATTCGAGAAACCTAGCAATTAACCACATAAACTCCGCACCCTTAGCATGTGGAATAGGGAGGCTGAGACCCCACATCAACGTTTGTGATCTTGGTTTCTTTAGCTGGACAGAAGAAAAAGACCTAAAGTCAGCAGGTGAGACCATTCATAACAAGGGACTGTGGACTTCATCCAAAAAAGCAGACCCCCCAGAGGAATGAGATTGGTCCCACAATTTCAGACATGTCCCTTTGTGACCTCAAATCATCAGAAAGCCTCTGTTGAGATGGCAGGCCTCCAATGCCCAGCACTGTCTGCCCACAAAACCTTCGCATGAGAGTAAGCTGCTCTATAAATGAAACACTTATTTTATTTACCTTTCCTCCCTGCCTAGCCTCAGGAAAGGAGCTCTCAGCTTTACTGTTGCTAGGTTTCACGTCTCTTGACTTTGCCTTGTACCTTTGCTCCCCATTCCTATTACCTCTTTTGTGTTTTTTGTTTTTGTTTTTGTTTTATGAGACAGGGTCTCCCTATGTACCCTAGGCAGGCCGCAAACTCAAGGCCATCCTCTTGCCTCGGCCATCCTCTTGCCTCGGCCTCCCCTGTACTGGGATTATGGTGCATCACCAAGCGGAGTCCCTATTAGAAGTGAACTGTTTCTTAAGTGCTAAGAAGCAGGACTGGAGTACCTGGAGAGTCTCCTGACATCAACTGACCCTACCTCAGCACACCACAAAGGCTGCCCTAGCACGGTTCTTTAAAGGATTTTCCTCCTGGAAGTGGAAGGAATCGTTTCCTGTGCTCTAAGCCCCTAGTAAATATGATACGTCTCTGGTGCTTAACAAGTGTCCATCCTGAGGCTAAAAATATGCCTTTGAGGCCCACAAGTGTGACAAAACAGGTAAGATCTCTGCCTTGAAAAGGAGAGAAGTAGAGAACAGAGAAGCCAGTTTAGGAGGGCCATGACGCATTGGGGCCATGCGAGCTGACGTGTGTGTTGGAGGTCTCCCTAAGCAGGTAACACCCCAGATGCCTCTCCAGGATTAAACAGCCCAGTGTGGTGTGAGGGAAAAGGAAACGTTCGGGCCAGGGATTTAGCTCAGTGGCATAAGCACCTGCCTGGCAAGTGCGAGGTTGTGAGTTTGATCCCCAGTACCAAAACAAAAACAAAAACAAAAACAAACAAACAAAAAAGGAAACCTTCCAAGGAAGGCTAGGGAGCAGTAGATGCCATGCCACTGGGCCTGTCTGAGGAGTAGGAGTGTGGGCCCTGCCTCTGACAGTGTCAACTGCACCCGGACCATGCCCCTTCCCTCCTGTTCACTCCTCTTGGTTTACAATAAATTCATTAGTATTCGGGTTTAATTAATATCTGTCAATAAATCTCAGCAAATATGTAGATGGCCTACGTTGCGTCAGGCACTGGGGTTATCCGCAATCGAAATAAAGTCCTCGCCTATTACATTTACATGTGTGTTCGCATGCGCTCGCGAGTGTAAACAATTAGTGAGAGAAAGATCCAGAAGTAGGAACGGTTGCTTATTGCCTAGTATCCCTCTTCCAGGCACAGCCCAGGGCCGGGGACACGGAAGGCGAATACTATTGAGTGGGTGTTGCTGAGGAAAGCAATGCATCATTAAAGGATCCGACACATCACATGGCACAGAAACACCACAAATAGAGGACGTGTAAAAGAGCCGGCCTTCGTGTAAACTGTAGCCAATAAGGATCTATTGCACAGCGTTTTAAAAATATCCCATTCAATGAAACATAAAACGAACCAGCCAAATATTATTTATCAACCTTTCTTTAGGATATAGTTTCTCAGTAGCCTAGGTTAACAATGATTTTTACGTTGCTCTTTCCAACTGTGACTTAATGAAGAGAGGACAAATGCTAAAAGCCTTTAGGTAATAGCTTTTAGGTCATGGACAGAAAAGAAAAACAAGAAGGTCACGTGTAAACCAGGCCCATTCTGTTTAGTTCGCAGAGACACAAACCCATCTGTCTAAAGCCCGCACTGACATTGCCCGCCGCAGCCCTGCCTGGGGACACTGCCGCCGAGCAGGCCCGGGGCCGGGCGACCCTGGCTGCGGCCCGAACCAGGTCGAGCGCCCGGCGCCGTCCAGCCGAGGCCTGCACTGGCCCTGCCCTGCTCCAGGTCCTACCGGAGGAGGCGGCCAGCAGGGACACCGCGGCCAGGAGACAGGCGCCCAGGAGGCGCCACCGGCCTGCAGCGCGAACCTCGCCGTGGAGAGGAGGCGCCACGCTCGCGGCGGAAGACGCCGTCATCTTCCCGGAGAGGAGCAGGCAACTGAGCGCCGGCAGCACGAAGTTGTCCCCTTTGAGTCCATTTGTCCAGACGCAACAATCCCAAACTCAGCACAGTGTGAAGGGACACAGGGTGGGTGGGCGTGGCCTGAGCCGGGACGTGTCCCCAGGCAGAGAGGGATGGACCAATTGACCGGCGACAGGGCGGGGCCCTGACGGGGCGGAACCAATCCGAGGAGCATAGGGCGGGGCCTTGACGCTACGGGTGGGGCCTCGGCGTGGCTGTCCCCTGCGGGGAGCTGGCTGAGGCTGCGGACCCCAGGTGGTGCCGCTCCGGCCCCGGGCTTCCTGCGCCCTGGCCTCGTCCTGCGCAGGCCACCCGGGCGGCCGCGGCGCGTGCAGGTAAGCCTCGGTGGGTGAGAGCAAGCTGCTACCCTGCTTAGGAGGGGTGCACAAGCAACGCTGGCCTTGTCATCATTTCCGGAGCTCGCGTTAAAGCACCCCAGCGACCTAAAAGCAGAGACCCAAGGCTGCAGCGGCGGGCTCCGCTTAACCCAGGCTGCTGCACGAGCGGGTCCTTAACTCCGTGTCAGCTTTGGTCAGGCATTATTTTCTTGCTTGAAAGCTGCTGACTTTTCTCATGGCCTTCTGTCGCAGTTTGTGAAATCTGAAAAGCTTGACCGTGGCATCCCCCTGGTAACCCGTTTTTGCGCTTCCTCCCTTGAGAGGCGCAGGGGGAGGTAAATTACTAGGCATCGCCAGGCCATTAGCATCCTGGGACCCTATGGGGACCTTACCCTTGAGCAGTTAAATGCTGGCCTGTTGGCAAAGAACTATACTGTACGTGCATGAAAAATATAAGGACAAGGGTGGTCCCAGAGAGCTAAGAGAGGTAAGAACCAGGGCGGGTAGGGATCCCGTGAAATGAAAGGCAGGGGATTGGGGGAGCGGGAAGCGGTGGAATTTTTTTCCTACCGAAACTGTTTCTCAATGCTGGAAAATTAAGACTGAGCAAGACCGATTTGCAGACTTGTGAGTAAACCTGTATTGCTGGTTAAAAAAAAAAAAAGACAGCAGAACTGACGTTGCTAACCAAAAACAAAGCTGACGTTTTCTTTCTCTCAGATTAAACATCAACTGGAGAATGAACACACTGGGAAGTTCAGCAGTGTTTTAATTTTTAGCATAGCTTTTCAGTATATGAATAGTCTTAAAGTGAATGTGACTTGTGGGGCCCAGTTCCACTCAACGTTTATTCCAAAGAAACCAGAGCTGTGAACAAAAATTCAGTTTTAGAAGAAATTAAACTCTTAAGTGTCTAGCAGAAGTATTAAGGAATTAATGATAGGTATCTTTATGTGATGGAGTTCTATGCAGCCCACATTGTAAAACAGCATTAGTGGGAGAACTTGATATAGTTGTAAGTGGAAAAGGCAGAGTCTAAATCAAAATGTGCATTTTATTAAAACAAAAGTAAAAAAAGAGTAATCAGATAAAGAGTTTTCAATTTATATCATAAATTATATTTATGTATAATTTAATTCTTATGAATTATATTCTATTCTGTATTATATGTACGTATGGTTTTGTTCATAGGATGATGGGGTAGAAGCTGTATTGCACAGGGTTAATGTATGAGGCAGTGGGGATTCTGAGGCTCATGACAAATCTCAAATGCATCCCCTGAAATTGCAAGTTTACTTGTACATATCTGTGTTCGAGATGTCCTGAAGACTTCCTAGGTTCACCAAACCATGGAATTCCCTCTTGTTATCAGAATGCAACTTTTAAAATCCTTGGCTGGGCAGATAGACACTAAGTGTTGAGGTGGTATACAAAATAAACACGAGTATAATACAAAAGCCAGCTATTCCATGATGACAATCAGAGGAAGTGCATGTGAGAAGACAGGGAACAGGAAACTCAAGAGGGCGAAATGAGTGTTTGTGTTAACACTGACAGCTGTGAAGGAGGCAAATGTTATGTGGCTTCATGTTAGCACGCATTTGTGAAAACAGAACCTCCTCCTGTTCTCTGCAACAATGAATATTAAATTCCTCTTTTATTTCCAGACTTGGAAGTAAGATTTTTTTTTTTCCTGTAGGTACATTAAAGAGGTAGGAGAAATATTTTGGCTACTGTTTGCTTTCCTAGTTTCAAGGATTACTATTTTATTGAAACTTTCTTCCAGCCAGTAAAATTTCTATCCTTTGGGTTCTTCAGATAAAGAATTTCACAATGGTTTTCTAAAATTTTGATTTGACCCAATAAAGCTCTGTTTGCAAGGTTCTGGGCCTTGTTGCCTACTTTTCTGACCAAGTTGTGTGTGTCAGGGATGGAATTTTTGTGCAGTATTTCAGTGCCAAGATCTACAGTAAGTGCTCAATGAACACTTGATAAATGCTGTAAGGGAGAGATGAGTCCTGCTGCCAACCTCAAGTGCGTCTAACACCTCTGCAGTTCTCTCTGCCTGTCCTCCCCAGCAGGAACTGACCAAATGGTGTGCAAGTTCCGAGATTTTAAGAATCTTACAGAAAGATTCATCAGGCACTACAAGCTTATTTGTGAAGTGGAGCTACTGTGTGTGGCTCAGCCTTGCCTTGGGATTTTCTCAACTAGTTCCGAGGCAGAGTGTTGACAATGAGCTTCTGCAGTAGTGGGAGAAGTCAGGAGTCAGAGCTTTGAATGAAGTCGGTGATTGCAAGTAGGGGCTCCTCCAACTCCTCTGAAAGATTCTGTCAAACTTAACAAGAAGAACACAAGATGTATATGTGTGTGTGCAGGCCAGGTTTACACTGACACCCAGACTGCCTTTAAGGCTTTATGAGAGGGGAGGAGAGAGGCGTGCCGGGGAATGTTGTTAGCCAGTTTCTTTGACATTTAATGTCAGGTGAGTCTTTGCATAGTTACATGATTTTCAGAAGTTGGAATGGCAGCACCTTGGGCTTCTATTTGTACTTTGTAAGCTCCTGTCATCTGACCGACCTTCAGTTAATCAAATCTGATTTCCTTTACACTTACCAGCAAGAATATGAGTGTGGTACTACACCCATGTAGGGATTCTGAAAACAAGAGTTGGAAACAAGGATATTTTTCAGGTGGTATACATATTCATTTTGTTTTATAATATCTTTTGAAGGCTTAAAAATGTAAACATATTACAAATTATATTTAATAAGTAGGTTTGGAAAAATGAATCTTTTTTTCTCTTGATAGAATGAGCAAATTTTATTTAAAGATCATCTTCTTGATGGTATGGGGGATTCGACCCAGTGCCTTTGCCTTGTGCTACATTCTTAGCACTTTTTTAATTTTGAAACTCTCTCTCAGTAAGTTGCTAAACTGCCCAGGCTTAGCTTGAACTTGCAATCCTTCTGCCACAGCCTCCCAGAGTGTAGGATTACAGGCATCTGCCACTACCCTCAGCTTGAAAGTCATAGACTTCAATACCACCTCACATTTATTATACAAAAATCAAACAAAAGACAAAGTTCAAATTTTAGCACTATAAATAGCTTTGGCAAATAATTGATCCAACCCCTGCTTTTCCAGTGAAAAACTGTAAGATCATAGGTCAACAGAATTACTTAAATAATACAAGTTGGACTATGGGGAGCGGCTAAACCTGGATATTGGTTACACGTGCAGGGGCAAGGCAAGGCCGGTCTGAAAAGCAAGCTGCTCCTGTTCAAGGTTGTTTGGCAAAGGGGTGTTAGGTGACACCAACTTGCAAAAATGTATAAGGGTGCTGGGGTGCTTGACAAGTTCCTTTCCTCCATCAGGAGAGAGGGCTCCACCTGACCTCAGCTTTCTGTATGTTGTCTCTTATCTTTATTTCTCTATCCTCTTGCCATTCCCCTCTGCCCCACCCTGCCCTGTGAACTTGAGAGCTGTGCTGGATGTGGCATATTGGCATCCGAACCAGGACCAGGTTAAGAAGAAATCATGGATGAGGGGACACTTCTCATTATGTGTGCGAAAGGGGGAGAAGTGCATTGATAGCATCAGTGTTAATCACAGAGGTGTACGGATACTGATATCAACAGGTATAAAACTTGGGGCAAGAGGAAAATGGGTTCCTTAGGGCAAAAGAGGGAACTAAGCTCACTAGGGCCAAAGGGGAAAAACAAAACAAAAACAAACAAACAACAGCAACAACAAAAACTGGCTCATGAGAAACAAAAGGGAGATAGTACATTGATTTTATCAGGTGTTAGACATGGGCAAACAGATTCTCAAAAACCACAGATGTATATAGAACTGTTTGTTGTATTTTTGATTTCTGTATTTAATTTTCTTTTGTGGATTTGCATTAGACATTGTCTCCATGGTCACATGCTTGTTGAAATGACCACAGAACACTATTTTAAAAACAAATCTCGAGCAGAAGTGATGGGGAAATAACAGCTCCACCAAACAGTGAGGGCATTAAGGCACGGCCCTGGTCAGCGTGGTGGGTCCGACTTGGTGCTGCGGAACTGGTGTTTGCACGCCACCGCTGGCCACAGTGGGTGGGCAGAGGGAAAAGCCCAGCAGGCCTGGCCTCCTGCATACTGCAGCATGAACTCCACTGGGCCTGTAAACTGCTGGTCTGCCTGCACCACAGCAGCAGCTTTCTGTAAACAAACAAACAACAACAACAACAAAAGGGTCATGGCTACAGGGGAGGGGGGACACCAGAGATGGAGCCCAGCCAGAGGTGGGAATGACAAATGGGAGCCCCAGGCACCTGGATACAGAATACAGGGTTTTTTCCCTACACTTAAGACTGGTAATGTGATACTAGTTATATTGCTTTTCTTTTGTCAGTGGACTTACACTGTTTTTCTATCTTCCACAATTTTAAATTGAAATTCAAGTTGATGTCTAGAGCATCCCTTATACTGGTATCAAGAGAACTATGAAAGAACACATTAAAGCAGCTGTTACAACACAGACTCACACAGCAACCAGCAATAATGCTATGACACTGTTTTGCATATCTGTTTTGATACTTTCTAGAAATTATTAGCATGGTCCTTAATATAACAAATTTTCATTCTATAAAGATGTGGAGTGGCTGGAGAATATGGGATCACTTATTTTTAAAGTGTCAACTATGATTAATTTGATAAAATCTTTAAAAAGTTGACAAAATTATACATACTTCTGAGTACCACATGATGTTACATGTATATGTACACTGTGTAATATTCAAATTAGGTTAAACATATCTATCTCCTCGAATGTTCATTTCTTGTAGTAAAAACATTGAAAATCTTTTCTTTTGGCTTTTTAAAAAGTATATAATAATCATTATCTATGATTCCCCACTGTACAGTAAGACACTAGGACTTATCCCATTTTGTACCTATTGACTGATAAATTCTTACAAGTTGTGCTTTTTTAGTTAATCTAGTATATTTTCAATTCATACAAAATAAACTACTTTTATAATAAGAATTATTCTTTTATTTCAATTTTTCATACATAATATGATACAAAGTGCATTTGACGTGAAAGTTAGAAAATACTCAGAGCTTAATTTTTTTTGGATACTTTTCCCTTGGTAGCTTTGACCACTCTTTCCCATAACTATTTAACACCTTCTCAGTAAATTCACTTTCCTTCCCTAGAGAAAGTAAAAACTGATATATATTTTACTCCAATTTGTCTAAAGGAGTAAGCGCCACTCTATAAAATAAAGGAATTATTTAAGAAAAGTGTGTGTGTGCGCGCATGTGCGCAACGGAACAGATATACAAAAAAGACTGACAGAAAATGACCTAAAATAATGAGTGGCTATCACTGAGCAGTGTATGCAGCTAATTTGTTTTTCATATCTTCCTGCATTTTCCAAGTTCTACTTAATCAGTCCATTTCATATGACAAACATGTTAATACAAGAAATGAAAACGGCAGACTTGCAAACCAGAACTCCTAGGCAATGGTTTCTTCCTGTAAGTAAACAAAGCTATTTTTTACATTCATAGTGCAGTTTTGTCTCCTGACTAGATGGCAGGAGGTTTGGGAGGGTTTGTGACACAGGCTGAGCCGGGCAGCTCTGCTGGATACCGGGAAAGCTTCTGCACCTTCACAGGGACCGGCTTGCATCTCTGTGAAATCACTTCAAAGACTTCAGGAATCTCAGATCCCATTCTGTTGAAATGAGTCGACTGCTCTCCAAGCGACATGGAATCTGAGGTGTTTTCCAGCAGCTTTCTAGTACTCTGTTAAAGAGGGCCACTGAAATGACAGGATATCTTTCTTTAGGCGACAGCACAGTGAACTACCAAGAATACATGTGGCGATAATCACAACGCTGGCATTACACAGCAACTGCAAATTCACTGGATGTGCTCACTGCCCTCTGGTGGCTGCTGTGTAGGGCACGAGAAGAACGGGGAAAACTGAGACGCTGAGTAGCTAAGAACCAGATCAATAAGTAACTAGACCTTGCCCTTTTCTCTTTTACAAAAAGCTTGCTCTCAGAGTTGAAGAGCAAAATGAAAAGAATCTCACTGCAGAACATATACAGGTCACTCGAAACATGTAAAGATCCAGTTGAGGCCCTTTTGAAAACTGGTGGTGTGGGGGCAGCAAACAGCAGCTGGCAGCCTCGGAAGGTGTCAGCTTCAGAAAGCACGTCACTCTCTTCTCATTACAGCCAAGAACATCTTGAGTGCTTCTCTGGCTGTGCGGAAGCTTCTCCTCTTTAGCCAGGAATGCTATTTCCTCCCTGTGGATGGACCCCTAATGAGGCCCACCTGGGCACCTACCTGTCCCCAGGTATCATTGCCACTAGATTTTTCCCTATTCTCTGTCTCACAAGACTTCCCAGTATCACCTGCTACCTGCATCTCATCTACAAGTTCTCATGTGTGTCCTCCAACACACGGCTGAGCCTTTGGCACCTGCCTCTTTAACTGCATTACCCACTCTGTCCCACGACCTGACCAGGTCTTCAACCGGGTTCAGGTTCCAACATATTCCTTGTCCACCATATGTTGCCACAAATAACCTCACTCCTGTTAATTGGTCAAAATTCCAATTTGAAAAAGGGAATGTGAGATAGTTGTTAAGGACCCCTGCCTTTCTACTAAAAGGTGACCAATAGTGCAGTTTGTTGTGAAAGTGTTTACAAAAGTTGAGGAAAAATGAAATTGATAAATTTAATGCTGAAGTATCTATGGAACACTTCTTACTTGGTTCACTCTATACTCAAAGATTTTAGGAAATTGAAAATAAAAGTATTTTCTCACAAGTTAATAATTTAGTATGGGAAAGAAAATAAAAGCACAATATATAGTACATTATATGTAGCTAATGAATGAAGAATCAATGGACAACCATACAAATGCAACAGTTAAAATGGAAAAAAGACACATGAATATCAAATACTATGGGATGTGTTCTTACATAGTTTTAGGAATGGAAGAAATAATTGTCACTGGTGAAAAGAAGCAGGATTCTTTTGCACTATCAATTTAATCTCAAAGTATAATCCTGCAAATATAAAATAATGTGTAAAGAATCTTAATATTATTTACTACTACTGGATACAATCTGTTGGAGTCATTTACATTTGTATTTTTGTGTATTTCCTGTTTTCAATCATGAGCACCTATTGCTCTGAAAAGAAAAGTTTACTTTTAAAATGGTTCAGGAAGGAAATGGTGCTGGGAGTTTCACAGAGAGACACCATGCTGGACTGGGATGACTTAGGCAGGCTGGGGAGTGAATCCTGAGCCTGGCTGATGGACGTTAGACAAGAAGAAGGGATATGTGTTCTACACAGGTAATGATTCTAAATAGTCATGGAATTAAAAAAAATTTCAAAATGGCCACCACTGTCACCATCTTTTTGTCTTTGTATAATTGATGACAGCACATCTGGCCTGGAATCAATTTTGTGCAACTTCTCCATCCTAGCGTCCTTGTAGCAAAGGAAAATGAACCTTGCAGGCATAACTGAAAACATTCACCAATGCACAATACTCGGTGTCTTTACCTCAGAATCTCTAGCATTATTAGCCATCTGCTCCCTTATATATGTATTTGTTTAAATATAGAAATAACAATATTTTGCCTTCAAACTATTGGAGTAACACTGGAAAAATGTACAGTTCTAGGATAGCATGCTACTTTCATCTCATGACATTTTTACCCTCTTGGTACACTAAGTGTATATGCCAAGGTGTATACAAATACCCATTTATAGTAAGAGAAGTATCACTTAAGCTTTAAAAACTAAAATATTCATTCTGACTTTTTAAAAAAAGCAATGCACATTTCATTTGCTTTTGTAATTAGTAAGAAAAAAACAGGCTATAAGACAGAAGCAGAGTACCTCAGAAGCCAGATAATAAACAGAAATTCATTTCTGGTACAGAACAGAGAACAAACCTGTAGATTTTTGCTTAGAAATGTTTGAGCTGTCTATACTTCCATCTTGGTCAGCTAAAAATATGTCTTTTCTGTTCTTTTCTCTTTCGTGGCCCCTTCCACGGTCCTTTGTTTAATTTAGGGTTTGTAACATGTATAAAATACCAGATTTAGATTAATAAGCATAAATATGAGAAAGACATAGGACAAGAAGTTTATGAATGAACGTGGTGCTTTTGCTTCTGCTTTCTACAGAAGTAGGCTTACTAAGGCATATACACTATTATTGCTAAAAATGACCTGAGAACCCACGGGTGGAATATATTAGGATTCCTGGGCACAGCCAAAGTAAGCGAGGGCCAAGTGCTCTGTGTGATACAGAAAAACGGAGCTTTGAATCTGGAAGAGGGCTAAGAGTTGAAATGAGGTACCCCGAAGTGTACAGCAAAGATCAAAAGGCAGGAGTGCCCCTGATGAAAGAGGGTCTGAGAAGGGATGGCAAGCTAAGGTAGGAGGGCAAAGCAGTGAGAAATTCCTCACGGTATGATACAGCTCAGGGTGGGCAAACTCTTCCACTATAGGGCCAGTAAGTAAATACTTGTACTTTGGGAGCCACATGATCTCTGCTCTCCTGCTGCTGTAGTGGGAAAGTAGCCGCAGACAGAAGGGAAACGAATGCGTGTGGCTGTGCGGGAAAGTTTGAGGTCAGGTGGCCTCCTACTGGGTCTGGCCCATAGACAGTAGTCTTCGGGTCCCTGATACAGTTTTTTTACTGTCTGCATCATGGTTTGTAATATTTGTTTTATGTCAGTTTACACGTTAACGGAGACTGGAGAACTTGGAGACGCAGCCAGGCAGCGCATACTGGGGTTCCCAAGAGAAACACAAGTGTATACTCCTTTGCTGGATACATCAGAGCATGTGTCACAAAACAGAGGATGTTTTGAAAACGCAGTGTCTGGCCGAACTATCAGAAATGGAAATGGAAATACTTCAGAAAGAAACAAACAACACAGTTGACACGCAAGTGCATTCCCAGCTCATTAAGTAGTTCCTACCTTCTTTGTCATCAGTGGGCTTCCTAGTGTAACATCCTATTCAAATTCTGTCTCCATCTTTAATATTTATGCTGTTGCAAAATTTTGAAATCAGTATATATACAAATACCTGCTGTTTTCCTGGCTTGTTAGCTGAGTTTGAGAATGGACACACTTGCTTTCTTCCAGACACAAATGGACATTGACTTCTTTAGAGTTTTCATCTCTATTATTGCTAATTGGCAGAGAAGAAAAAAGCAAACAAACAAAACAAAATAAAGCCAGAAAACTAACTTAGTCGTATGTTTCAGTTTTAAAGGAACTTATAACTTTCATTTTCAGGTTTTTAAGGTATACTCAAAGGTTGACTCAAGTTTCCATTATCTTTATGTCTAAAAGAAAAAAAAATACCCAAATCTCATCTTTCAATACTAACTGAAAACTTGAATTGGGTAACAACTCTAAAACCATCCTGCATATTGTGTCAGAAGACTCTAAGTTGTTTATAAATGGGTACTTGTGCCTTAAAACCAAATATTTTGCTATTTCTAAAATAATTTGATTAGGAAATGGGGTTTACCAGGAGATTTTGACAAACTTCACAATGCAAATCACTCCTGGCACTGCGACCTCACACAAGGCTTCCTTTTCCTCCAGTAGAGGAGGCGCGTGTTTTAATTTGTGTTCTAGTGACAGCACAGCTGTCAGGGTGGTGCCCGACTTCCCCTTGGGCTCCATACCCAAGTATTCAACCAAACACACAGTAAAAATATTTGAAAAACATTACAATGTGCTGGACACATACGGACTTTTTTCTTGTCACTAGTACCTAAACAATACAGTACTATTTCCACACTGTCTTGTTGGTGTTGAGTAATCTAGAAATGATCTATGGTATATAGGAAGTTATAATAGTATCCAGAGGGGTCCCACAGCCCATGGATCACCTTTTGGATATTAGGATTGACTGTTTATAAGAATTGGAAGTAAAAGAAAATATTTAATCACTTTTTAATGTCAATAATAATAATAATATATAAAACATTCACAATATGCACTATGAAACAGGAATAAACAGATGAACAAATAAATGCATTTCTAGTTCACTGAGAAGCTTCTAAGTTATTTGGCAACAGTGGCCTTGCTAGTGGAATATGCTCTTCAGATTGATTCTGTTTCCAATCTTTGAGGTTGTTGTCAATATTCGACTTCAGTATGTGTTCAAGTACCTGCTGTCTTCCCAACTTGTTAGCCGAGGTTGAGGATGAATATAGCCACCTTCTTGGGGACATAAATGGACATTCACTTCTGTAGGTTTTTCATCTTTATTGCTGCTAATTGGCAGAAAAGGACAAAATAAGAAAACTTATCTTAGTCATATGAGTTTCAGTTCTGAAATAATCCAACTCCTCTTGAGATTCAAATTACAATTTGACTCATATTCCTGGTATCTTTGCAAGAAATCTAAAAGAAAAAATTATACCCATCTCATCTTTCAATCCTAATGGAAAACTTGGACTACGAGACAATTCTAAAGTCATCCTGTGTACTGTGTCAGAAGACTAAGTTGTTTGTAAATGGGTATTCATGTCTTAAAACCAAATATTTTGCTACTTTTGAAATAATTTGATTAGTAAGTGGGGTTTACCAGGAGATTTTGACAAACTCCACAATGCAAATTGTTTCTGGCACTGCAACCTTACACAAGGCTTCCTTTTCCTCCAGTAGAGGAGGTGTGTGTTCTGTTTTTTGTTCTAGTAACACAGCCATGGTTAGAGATAGCAGCAGCTGTCAGGGGGGTGCAGCCATTCTCCTTCTCTTTGGGTTCCATACCCAAGCATTCAACCAAACACAGAGCAAAAGTATTTGAAAAACATTATAACTGTGCTGGACACACACAGACTTTTTTCTTGTCACCAGTACCTAAACAATACAGCTATTTATATTGCCTTATGGGTATTATAACTTAGAGATAATTTATGGTTTATGGTAGGTTGTACAGAATATCCGGAGAGGTCCTATAACCAAACATCTTTGGATACTGAGGACAGGTTGTCTACAAGAACTGGAAGTAAAGGAATTAATCACTTTTTAATATCAATAATCATGTATAAATAAAATCTAACATTTTTCTGATATTCCTCAAAAGGCAGACACCAGGTTAAGTAAGGTAGGAACTATTATTTCCATATCACAGGCCAGGAAAATGATGTTGGGAAGGATAAGTGTCCTGTTCAGGATTTCATAGCTAGTAAGTATCTGGGAGCTCAGGCCTCTGTTATTCAAGCCCGCGATCACCTGCCATATGACACCACCTCTGTGGGATTACTTAGTAAGCACTTCATGTTATATAAATAAAAGATAAATAATAAATACTGGCATCTGTAGACTGTGTGTGTGCGCTGGTATTAGGACTTAAGAATGGATGCACATAGAAGTCACTCGCTATTTCTTATCACTCAGTTCCTCTTCACTCTCTCATGATAACCTAGAAACACACTAATACTTGAGACCAAGAAGAGTGAGTCAGTGGCCAGAGTGTATCCAGGATGAAGGACCATGGGCAGAAGAGCAAAGGGTTGGTGGTTCAGTGGTAAGATGAACAATGCTAGAAAGTGCCCTTGAGTCACAGTGGCATTGGGGGGCATCAGAAGGTGACTTCAGGGACAACATACTGAATGCATAGCTCCCTGGCTGCTGACTGGCAGTGAAAATGAACATGAGAAAATGCCTTTATGGAAGATGACCTGGAAATTCTTGTTATTCCGACATCACTGTACCAATGAGGACTTTAACATTGTATCTAACTGTGGATAAGAAAGCTGTTTTGCAGACAGGAAAATGTCAGATTCAATAATGGGGATAAATGGGGTCTGAATGGAGAAGGGTGTATCATTACTCAGTGATCAGAGCATGAAGTGAGAGGGCAGAGTGTGGTTGGCCACAGTCTTGCCTGTGTGAATGGACAGAAAGACAGCTTTCACAAATAGATTGATTATATACCATTGTCTGAAAGGATACTAGTTCAATGTTCCAGAAGAACTGAAATAAATTCAGCAAAATGTAGGGAGTAAGGGAAGAATATTGAAAGAGAAAATAAACATTTCAGGTTTGTACCACACATCGCTCTGGTTACTAAATTTCAGTGACACAGAATTGAATTTAAAAATGGGTAACTAATATTATCAAAGAAATAGCCTACATGAGTTCACAATTTTGAGTATTTAAACTAAAGTCCTGCTTCCTAACAATTTCTTTCTGGTATGATTTTAAGCAAGCCAGTGTATATCTCTGCACCTCAGTCTTCTGTGTTTTAAGCTAACAATATTACACTTAGTTGCCTTGTAGAGTTGCTTTGAAAACCAGGAAAGATAATAAATAGTACAGAATTTTGTAAAAAAAAAAAGTGTTAACTGTTACTGCTCTTATTATGAATCTGGACTACTGCAGAGGTAGAGCAAACACAGGTGGTCGCTGATTACAGGAGCTGCTACTCTGGGGAGGTGGAGTGATGAGTGGAATGCAGGACAGGAAGGCAAGAGATGAAGTCAATCGAGTGTGGGAAAGGCCAAGTATGGGGGAGCAAGGCAGAAAATACACAAAGTACTTAGAAATTTGGAATGATGTGAAATCAGTAATGATACACAAATTAAAACAGATTTGTTTTCCAAATTCAGTGTGGTACAATGGACTGAATTCATCTCCCTACCCCAATTATATGTTGAAATCCTAACCCCCAATGTCATGGTATTAGGGAGCTGAACCTTTGCAAAATAACTAGAACATAAAGGTGGAGCCCTCATGGTTGGGATTAGTGCCCTTATGCAACAGACCCCAGAAAGCCTCAGCATCCCTTTCTGCCTTATGGGGGCACAGCAAGCAGTCTTCTGTCTGCTAACCAGGAGTGGGTTCTTGCCAGACACTGAATTTGCAGGTACCTTACAATCTTTGCTCAGCATTTAGAACTGTGAGAAATAAATGCCTGTTGTTCACCTGTCTATTGGATTTTTGTGATGGCTACTCATACAGACTGAGATAGTTGGCATATTAAACAGTGAGGATCCTTGAAGCCTGGGCTGAGGACAAATTAAAATGTACTGTTTAACTTGGTAGAGTGATAGCAGGATGCTTCCTCCCACAGTACCACTCACTTAGAGTGAGTACTCCTGCATACTCAGGCACACGCATTCATGCCTTTTAGTGGAAATGTATTAAACACCTTTTTATATTGGGGAGAGTTCAGGTCTCCTAGGTATCCACTGATGTAGGGGAGACAAAAATTCTTGACCTCATAGAGTTTACATTTTAGTGGAAAGAGAGAGACAATTATAATAAACTGTGTAAGGCTATAAAAATAAAGGAGGTAAGACAAATTCAATATGTGAGAGTAAAGGAGCTAAATCTTAATAACTCTCTTAATAAGATAAAGTAGGAGTGTTTCAGAGCAGGCAGGACTGTTTCTATGTATTCCTTCTGTTTCTGTTTTATTTTAGTTTCTTAACAGATCTTCAGCCTATACAGATAGACCCAGCCTGGCCTGCTACCTTTCCACAGAGCAGGCCATCTCTTTCCACACAGTTCTGTGGGTCATTTTAGCTCTCAAAGAAGCTGCTTTTCTGGTTGATGACCACAAAGGCCTTCACCATGTTTCGTGTGTGACAGTGAGAACCTTTCTACCTGTGTCTTCCTGTGAGCCAAGTGCGAGCTCCAGGTAAGAAGCACCATGGGTCATCATGGCACAGTTCACTGCCCGAGCAGTGGCTGCAACTCTAAACAGGACTGATGCCCGGTCAGCCCAACCGCCTCCAGGAGAAGGGACTTCTGCATTCTGATGATGTAACACCCCTGCTCCCCATTTCCCGTTTTTAGTTATATAGTATTTCTAACATGATAATAAACAGCATGCTGTGACCACTGCGTACTATCCCAGGGGTGCAACAGGCAAACACACAAAGTTGAGAAAACACTCTGAAAACTTCATAGGTTTCAGATAGAATAGGTTTTACTGTGAGTCACTGACTTCCTCTGATTGGCCCTGGTCAGAGGGGGATTATCTGCAACATGGACATTACATTTCTTTTAAAGGAAGCAGGAAGAATTCCTGTACTGGAATTGAAGCCAGGGGCTTGCACAAGGTAGACAAGTGCTCTACACTGAGGTACATCCCCAGTCCAGTAGACAGGTTTTAAGAGATGGGCAACAATGTGTGCTGAGGTTGTTTAGGTTAGAGGAGACAATCATTGCGAAGGGTATTTATGAAATGGTTATTGAGTCTTGCTTATGCTTAAGGATAATGGAAGAAATGATCACGGGTGAAATAAACCAATAGCTGCACTTGAGAATCTGGGCCTCCTGGTGATTAGTAAGGCTGTGGAATGAAGCATGTAGTCCATAATGACAGACCACACGCACAGCAGTGTCTCATGAGTTACTGTCACCTAGATATGCCACAGCTTCTCAGTTTGTGTAAGTAAACTTTGTAATGTTCAAACAAAGAGATCACACAATTACACATCTCTCAGAATGCATCCCAATTGTAAAGCCAAACGACCAGTTACAAGTGAGGAGGTGAAGATCAATTATTTTCCCTGGGTGGTTTTAAGTACAGATGTGTTCAGATACAGAAAAACAAAGGCCCCAGGGGCCAGAGATTTAGCTCAGCGGCATAAGCGCCTGCCTGGTAAGTGCAAGGTCATGAGTTTGATCCCCGGTAACAAACAAACAAACAACAACAAAAACCAAAGGCCCCAAATTCTTTAATTCAGCCTTAAGTTGAAAAAAAAAAAACTGAAAAACTTTAGTAGTACTTTAATGAGGGATTTAAAAAAGTGGATTGGCACAAATACTTCTGTTAATGTAAAGCATTAGGCTCTCTCTCCCTTTTTTTTTTGTTAGCAACAAGGGCAAAGAATATTTTTGTTTTGAATCACAAAACATACAGATCATTAGTTAGGAAAGATAAAGATTTAACTTAAATCTAAATCTCTACTGATTCTTTGTTTTATTAAGAAACTGAGCTCCTAACTAGGTTGTTTAGGCTTTCCCGTGAAGCAAGCCCTGCTGTGTTGATGGGAAAAGCCTCAGCCAGAAGAGAAACCATGCCTTCCCGTGAGCCAGCCAGTGCACAGGCTGAAAAACCAGAAGAACATTCTTCCTCCACCCCCATTCAGTGGACTCAGGGTGAGATGATAGCAACTGAGGGGCAGGGAACAGCTCGATGTTTGTATTGTTTGGTTGACTCTGCAGGCCTGGGGCTGGTGGTCTGGGCACCTACTTGGAGGACAGAGGGTGGCAGTGTGCAGTGTGTCAACTGGGGGGGATTTCCTCCTGTCTGCTTTTTGAAATCCAGTGTTTTGTTCCATTCTACTGTTTTGTTTTATCCCTGCATCTGGTAACCTGAGCAACTACCTTGAAGATAACAATGTGCACTATTGTTCTGTTTTTTTTTTCTCATTTGTTTTGTTTTATTCAATGTTTTGATTAGTTTTATTCTGTTTTGTTTGATTTTGCCATGTCTGATGGTATGGACAATTATTGTGAAGATTGCAGGATACATTATGGTGGCCATTGTTGATTTCCTATTACCCTGTTTTGAAGTTCTGTACCACTTTTGCTGCTTTGCTTTTATTGGCTTTATTCTGTTTTGTTTTGTTGGGTTTTATTTTCTTTAAAATGAAATAAATTTTTAAAAAAGATTACTAAGTAGGTTGTTTACAAGAAAGTCTACTATGACAATCTACTTTTAAAAAAATTTACTAGCATCTCTGTGAATACTAAAACTTTAATTTCTGTAAAGACTATTGTGAAAAACTGCATTATTTATGTTTATTATAGAAAATTGTTTACTTAAAGGATATCCAAAGCCTTATTAGCTCCTTTTAAAAGACTTCTGCTTATTATCTCTTTTTTCTATTCCTTCTTAACACAGTAGCTATACGAGTGTTCTAAGTATCACATGTATTTCCTCCAGTATAAATACTTCTCTATTTTATGCATCAAGGATCTTCTTTGTAAGAATTACCACAGCTGTCTGTGTGGTAATATTTTGGTCGTTGCTTTTACTCTCCTTTGATTTCTAAGAGGAGGCAAAGACAGTTCACATATTCTTGGAGGGTATGGTTATACTTACCCTTTTTTGAATTTTAGAAATCCCCAACAGGAAACCATTATGGCTAAAATAAAGATGATCACACCACAGGAAATGCCTAGTCCAAAAAACAAAACAAAAAATAAAAACACTCAAAAGAAAACAAAGTAATTAAATGCATGAAAAATATCCAGGGGTTTTAAGCTCTATCTTAATACCTAGTTGCACTAGAGGTTTCCACTGACCTCCCCACCAGGGGTGCTCCATCACTAAGCTACATTCTCAGTCCTTTTACATTTGAGACAGGATCTTACTAAATTGCCCAGGTTTGCTTCAAATTTGCAGTCCTCTTACCTTAGCTTCCTGAAATCTCATGCCTGACTTGCCAATGCCTGACTTGCCAATTATTATTATTATTATTATTATTATTATTATTATTTTGGTACCGGAGATTGAACTCATGGTCTTGTGCTTGCCAATCAGGTGCTTGTGCCACTGAGCTAAACCCCCAGCCTCTTTAATTACTTTTTAAAAGATGTAACTCTAAATTCTGCTTTCCTCAGGTACATACAGCATTATTTTTACCTTCACAGGGTTATAGTGAAGGATTGAACAGAGCAGTTTTGTAACCTTTAGCCCCTTTAACAGTTAGGTGGGAAACAGCAGTGGGGCTCCTGGGTGCCGGGCCATGGCACTGCCAGAGCTTTTCTATGTGACAATTCTCCTGGTTGCAAACTCTTATTTCAAAGCAATTTCCTTACATAAACATACCATAGAAGTGAACTCAGCAAACTGGTCTTATGGTTTTCAGTTTATATACATAGGCATGATTACTACCAGGAAGGATATTTCCTGGATTTTATGCAGGAGAAAGTTACTCTTTACAGCCACATTACAAGAAAGAATTTCTGACACTGAAGAATGATTTCTTCAATAATAGCAAAACACCTTTGATGAAGGATACTTTCTATGTGTATGAGGATAACAGTTTAGCCATACTCTGAACTAACATCTTTACTTTTCATTTTAATTCAATTCATAAGACAAGACATTTCAATCCCATTTTTCACATTTTATTCATTGTAAGGAAATACTTACTGTTAAAGATGCTAATATTTCTCGGCAAACCCTTCACAAAACTTACCAAATATGAAAACATTATGTGAGCCTAAAAGAAAGACAAAAACCACAAAAACTTCAGTCTGGCATGCTACATAACTGAACAAGAGTTGCAGCCCATAATATACATTCTGATTTTTCTTCAGTACTCAGTTAAATAACTTTTTTTTTTCAAATATAAAAAACCTTTTTGTTTCTATTTCATTTTATTTTGTGCACTAGGGGAAGATTTTTTTTCTTTAAATTCCTACTTTTTTCATAAAGATAATATAATTTGAGAAGCAAATCTGTAGAATGGAACAAAAGAAAAAATATCACTCAAAATCCTAATACTCAAAAAATGTTTTGGTACATTCTCATATTAGCTTTCCTGTCAATAAGACTCAATACCTAACACTCACAGTTTAAAAGAGAAACAATTTATTGGGGCTCTTGGTTTCAGGAGATTCAGTCCATGGTCTGCTGGCTCCAAGGCAGAAGGACATGGCAGAGCAAAGTTACTTAGTTCATGGCAGAAGGAAGTAGAGCAAGGAAACAGTGCCAGAGATGAATGAGTGAGGGACCATATCTAATATAACCTGTTCTAGTAGATGGATCATGGTGTATTTAAAGATTTTTATTGCATATTTAATTTGTTTCTAGTCTTCTTTATCATGAAACTCAATAAAATGAATAAAATATTTTATATTTTATATTATTTCATTAGACCCCTGGAGAAGGTAAATGGTGTGAATATTTGTATTATTTTCTTCATACATTGCCTAATTGTTTTTTCATCAGAGTTTTTGCCAATTTACAATGATACTTTAAACATGCAATGCTATTGATTTCATTATATCTTGCTTTCTATTGGGAGTTCACTAAAACCTTTTTGTCATTGACTTAATGAGGGAGAAGTCACCTTGTTCTTTTCTTTTGCATTTCTTCAGTTCTACTGAGGTTAAACAGTTAGCATGTATTCATGTGCCAAAGTAAAAAGATATCTAGAGCCTTTCTGTGAATCTGGCATTCTCCAAATCTTGCTTTTGCATTTCTTTCCTCTAATAGGACTGTGTTATATTGAACCATGTAGAGCTGGAATCTCCATTTACCTTAGATATGGCACAGGCACTTCCGTGTGCCCAGAAAGTAAAGGGACAGATAAGCCAACTTGTGCAGATCTTTTGAGAGAAAGTCTGGGTGGAAAAGAGAGAAACTAGGTTCTAGGAAGGTAGTTGCTCTAATAATTATGATTGTGGGGACAGGAATTAGTCAAGTGGATTTTAGGACATTTTTTGTAAGTGCCACATCATGTAATCTGTAACTTCTCAAAAAGATTCCAGTGGAGATGTCTTAGTTTTTACATCTTTTCTAGAACTGAACTGATTTATCTTGTACACAACACTATGCTTACATTGGTCTTGAGACACATGGGTAACTTGTGTTATAGGTGCTAACACTGGCAATAAGGAGGAGTTCAGATAACGCCTTATTCTGAGTTAGGCATGGCTGAGTCAGGCTGAACTCACTGGGCTCCTGAAATGGGCATGTGGTGGAAATTCATTCTTTGATGCCTGCCTTTATTTTTTGGATTGCTCTAGAATGCCCTATGGTCTGTCACCCCAAGCCTGGAGCCTTCATGATTTATTTTCTGGTGCCCTTCTTAGAAATGCCTAGAACTGGTATCTTCAGCAGTCTCTCCTGAGACACTTGTTGGTTTTCTGTTTTGGTCTCATCTTTTTTTGCCTGTTCTCACAAAAAACAGCAAGATTTCAAAGTTTAACAACAGGCTACGTGAAGAGACTAAGAATATGAGTGGAAAGGGGACTGTTGCATTCTGGGTCGTAGTCCAGAGGGACAAACAAAAGTTCACAGGAGTTTATGTTAAGGTCTGAGCTCCAGGAATCCGCTGGTTAACAGTCATTTGGTCCATTCTTATTTTTTGTATGCATCTCTCTATCTATCTGAGGAACTGTTTGTTTGCTTCATTTGTGACCTTGGTCTAATAGCTTTCTTTTCACTGTGACTAATACTGGCATATTCTCTCTTATTGAATTAGATATTTAGAATATTTGCCTATCTATTTATTGTTAAAGTACACAGTCTCTACAGGTAGAGACTCTTTGAACCCAGGCTATGCTAGTTTGCAATTACTTAAATTCTTCGTGTCTTAGTTTCTATATCTGGCAAATGAGATAATGAGAATACTACCTTCCTGGTAAATTGTTGTGTGCATTAAATTAGAATCTGTCTAACAATCACTGTCTAATCTTTGATGCATGCAAAGTGCTTAGTATAAATTAACTTTTACAATTATTACCATTATTACAAATGCCAGTATTGCTGCTTATCTATTAACCCTTCATTATATTTTCCAAATATTTTCCATCTACCTAATGTCTAAGTTCTAAGTCAAATTGCTCAACAGTTCAAAAAGTTAACACCTTTTATGATTTTTTTCAATCATATTTTGGTTCAAAAAGTTGGCATTTTTTTTGTGAAAATGCTAAGGATCAAAGTCAGAGTTTTGAGCACGCTAAGCTCAGAGGCGACGTGTTCGTGCATTGAGCTACATCCCCAGCCCTGGTTGTTTGATAAATATGCTTTTATACATTTTCATTTCTCTACATCTTGACTTTTTTTTTTTTTTTTTGCGGCACCAGGGATTGAACTCGCAACCTCGCGCCTGTCAGACAGGTGCTTAAGTCACTGAGCCAAACTCCCGGCCCTGGTTTTTTGAGGCAGGGTCGCACTGTGTAGCTCAGGTTGGCCTTGTGCTCGCGTTGTAGCCCAAGCCGGCCTCGAACTCACAATGCTCCTCCTACCTCAGCCTCCTGAGTGCTGTGATTAAAGGCGTGCGCCACCACGCCCGGCTTAAAATATTTTAACTCTATTTATTTATTTATTTGCGGCACTAGGGATTGAACTCACAACCTCGTGCCTGCCTGACAGGCGCATAAGCCACTGAGCCAAACTCCCAGCCCAAAATATTTTAACTCTTATTAACCTTATATTTAAGACTCACAAAGGTTTTAACTCTTTCCAATGCCAATTATATTATTTAATAACTTTCTGTCTTTATAATGCCTCTATCATTATACCTATAAAACAGTTTCATTTTATTTATAATAAATTTTTATCTTATTAATATCAACTTTCTCCACTTATTTATATGTTTATTTTGGTGCTGGTGAAAAGTGAGCTGGGTATTGTGATGCTAAGGTCGGTTCTCCAGTGAACTGAAATATCTGTCAGTCCAGTAAGATTCTCAGAACCTTTTAAGGCAATCGGTCATCCAATGAACTTTTTGCCAAAGGAAAGTATAATTTGCTACACGGGGATGGTGAATTTATAATTTAGAAATATTTAAGTAGTTAATATATTTAAGGAATTGTAAAAAATCGATCACAAACAATCTTGGTCTCTAACATGAATTATAAATAAGAACTTTAATCTTATGATAAATAAAGCATATTTATCAAGAACCTTAGAAGTCGGGGGTAGGGGTAAATCTAGCCCTAACTCAAATTAAGAAATGTTATTCATTATTAATTTTGGTCATCTGCCCCTTGACCTGTACAAGTTAACACTTCAGTCTTTTCTAAAACCTCCCAGCTCCCTCAAATCGCCAGCAGAGGGGTGCGTCTCCTAACAAGCTCATGAAACAAGATTTTAACTCAGTTTACCTTGTGGGCTGGACTAGCTTAACATCCTGCAGCCTGCAATCATGAGGAGCCGGCCTGCTGCCGCTAGGGCGACTCTCTGTGATCCATGCTGGGAGCATCTCTTGAAAGCCTACTTTACTGCTGATGTGCTCCCAGCTTTTAAGGTTTATGAGTTATAAATAAATCCTTATGGGACAAACAAGAATAAGGCAGTGGGACCTCCAGAGAGCCTGATGGATGAAAAGTGAGGAGAGAAGGGCGTTTTGAGAAAAGGTAGGGACTTATAACCCTTAATTTAGTGTGGGGGAAAAGAGATCCTTGTAACTACTCCTTGGTTCTTAGGGGCCTCTTGGGCTAGATCTGGGAACCAAATTAACATGCCAATGCCTTTTGTGTAGTAGCAGGGATCCATTTTTGGGACACCCACAGCAGTGGGACACAATGAAATGCATTTTCTTTAAATTCTTATTCCTTGAATTTTTCAAGATAGCATATATGAATTTCATGCAAAAATTCAAAAAAGCTTCAACCTTTGGAATAAATGGGTTAATACAAGGGTGATGAACAAGAAGGTAAGACACAAGTTTTATTAAATTTACATGCTAATTAAAGACCTTCACAAGAAAGCAAAATCCAAAGAAATTACCTAAGCAAGATGCTTTTATAGTTTTTAGACAAAGAACAATAGATTTGTGAAGGCACAAGAGGTCAAACTGATCTCTGGACTAGGGTAAATTTTACAAATATCAGTAAGATATATGGTTGGGGGCCAGGGATATAACTCAGAGGCAGAACACATTTCTGGCAAGTGTGAGGTCTTAAATTCAATCCCCCCCCCTCAAAAAAAGAGATATATGATTGTGGAATGCAACTTAAAACTACACTAGTGAGTTTATTTAGGTTTTTACAGCCCCAATTTCCAGTATCTAATGACTAAGGTTATTTTCTTGCTTTGGTATAGGTAAGACACCCCTCCTAAAATAATTTTTTTGTAGCATCAGAGATCAAATACAGGGCTTGGCAAGTGCTCTACCACTGAGCTATACCTCTGAATCTTCCAAAAAATGCTTACGATCAAAAGTCCCTTTCTGCAGTTATATTTCTTCAAGTGACTTTGTCTTGAAACAATCAATATAGCACTTAGGCATATTTTGAGATGGTACGAGCTCAGGTCATTCCCTAGTATGTGTTATAAACATCGCAGCATGCGTGGTGTCAGTGTGGGTGGATGCATGAACTCTATCGTGACTGAAAAGGAGCTATATCCCCCATGGACTGGCACTCACGGGATGTACAGCTGGCCAGAGGAGGGGCCCATCTGCCGTTCGCTTGGCAGTGGCTCCAGGGATGTCCATCCAGCGTGTATCCATCCTTACACTTCAGAGTTATATTATCTCCATAGTGATATTGTTTCATTTTGAACTCCTCCAGGATTGCATTCATAAACTCATTTGGGAGGCTACACTTTACCCCTGAAATTAGAAAAATCAGAAGAAAATGGTTATGTTGCTGTTACTTGAAATCACCCCTATTATATCTATTACCCCAAACTTACTTAGTTTTCCACAAAGATATGGCATGTTTTCAGTCAAGGATTCCTCACCCTTCCCTACCTTAAACACGTTACGCCTTAAAATTCTCTGATTTTAATTTCTTATGTATAGTAAGGGACTATGGAATATGTTTGATTATTAACAGCTTTGCAACTGGAAAGTGGTAGAAGGACCAGAAGATAGGATGACCAAGTCACACCTTAAAGACATAGCAGTATGGTGTTCACTATCTCTAGGGATACAACACATACTGGTATGTTTTGTTCTTGATTTAATGTACATTTCTGTCCCATTTCTATACAAAGAAGTCATGATTTTGAATTTAAAATATCACTTTTAAACAAAAGAACAAAAGAAAACAAGAAAAAAATTTAAAAACCAAGAACGTCACTATTATACTTAATTCATTTTCTGTCTATCTGTCTCTCTCTCTCTCTCTCTGGTACCGGGAATCAAACTTACAACCTTGCACTTGCCAGATAGGTGCTGTGATGCTGAGCTGTATTCCCAGCCCATACTTTGTCTCTTTTTAACTCATCCTTTGATTTGCTTTTTCTGCCCAGCCACAAGAACTCCTTCATCTTCAAACAATCTTCCTTTTCCATTGTCTCAAAATCAAAAAGCCAAAATATTTTTCTCTTTATAAGCACCAATAAGGTAAAGCGGTTTTTCTTCAAGGTACTGTGGTCTTCCTACATTAGAATATTATAGCAGATTTGTTATAAATAGACTGCTGATCCCTTCTCTAAACAGAATTCGAGTCTATAGAAAGGAGATGAAGGATCTGTCTTTTGAACAAAGTTGCTGGCTGATTTTGCTCAGGCTGAGGATGGAGGAGCACTGCTATAAACTAAAGCATGCTTGAAGAGGACCATTATTAAGACAAAATGACTGTTATGTAAATGAAAAGATAGCAGCTGCCAAGAAAATACTTTACTACACTTTTATTTTCAGAAAAAGAATCTTCTAGAGTTTCAACTTGTATCTTTCCAATACTTTCTGACTTTTCACTTTCTGTTTGGTAACAGAAGTGAGGAGGGAAGAACTTCCAGGCCTGTGCAGAGATATAAGGTCTATGCATTTGGTGCAATCTATTCTTGCCAATAAGCACAATTACCATGCTGGGGTTGGCCTCATTTTCTCTGTCTCTAAGATGAGAAGCTTAGGAGCATGAGATGGATTTCTCTGACTCTGAGGACAGGGAGGGACCACCGTGGGGTTAACTAGTCCCTAACATTTGAAACATGTTTAGGCAAGTCTAAGGCCCTTCCCATGGCATCCTTGTCCATAGCTTAGTGATTCTAAAAAGACAGGATAGACACTAAAGAGAAAACAAAATCACTTATAGCTTTGTGCAATCCAAAGAGCCACATTTAAGAAGAGACATTGTTTAGTGCAATGTTTAAAAGCAGCACTGAGGCTGAGGCCCGTTCTTGGATAGCCACACACAAGCTGCGTAACACGAGCTAGTTATTAGAGCTGTCTGACCTTACTTCCTCATCTGAAGGACTGTAATAATAACAACCCAATGTCACCATATTCTTTTGGATGCCAACACTAATAACTGTCATGGAAACCTCAGAACCTTGCCTAGTCATATGATTGTTAATGCACTATTTGTAGCTTTTGGAAACACTGTTAAGAAAGATTTATACATCAGGTGCTTGTGCCAGAAATGATTGCCAGCTCCAGGTTCTCTGTACAGAAAATGGGGGCAGAGCCTACCAGTAGGTGTGGTCTTTGGGAGCAGATTGCAATAAAGGAAATAATTCTTGGGGAACTGTTCCACGGAGCAGATAAAATAAGCACTTCACCTTTGGCCTTGTGGATTGCAAAGAGGCTTCACGATCAGTGAGGAAATACTTGCGCAACCTTTTTTGCTTATCTGTAGAGGACAAGACACTGTTTTGCTTCAGGCTTCAATTTTCCTCACAAAAAGGTACGCTGCCAGTCAGGTATTTACCTTCTGAGGGTGTCTATGAGGACTGCCTGTGACCCTCTGAGGTTCTGCAGAGCTCTTAGTTAAAAGCCAGTAAAGCACAGAAAACGGGTGTGTGATGCCCACTGCATTACTGGACATCTCATCCTCTAACTGAAATTCCTGGGCAGAGACAGGGGTCCTCAGGCCGCCTCCCTTCCTGGCTGTTATTCTTCTTTTTTCCCTTCTGTTGATACTCATCTCACTATCTTCCCGACCTTATTAAAGCAACCTCATTTCAGAGATCTCTCAGCCTTATTAGCCTTGTGCATCAATTTTCCACAATAGCTCAGGATAATAGATACCAAAAAAATCAGATACTTGTGCAAAAATGATCAAGTCGGCTCCAAGTTCTCTGGTTTGTACAGAATATGAAGTCAGATCCCTCCACCAAGTAGCCAGGGTCACAAGTGTAGAAGACTTTCATCCCAGGAAGATAAGAAGATGCATGCAGTCCAGTGTGAAGCCCATTCTGGATCTCAGGTGGAGGTGGGCACGCTAAGAACACGTTCCCACACAAACACAAAAGAAGACTTCTGGTTAAACACACACATGTGAGCACGTCAACGCTCATATCTCTAGCAAGTGGCACACGAAGACTTGAGACAGGTGAATCCCAGCGCATTAAGCGTAGGCTAGTGAGTGGCAGACTGATTCTCTAACCCAGACTTCAGCATCTAAACACAACCCCCTGTATTCTGGAGTTATGTAGTGTATCAGACAGACATACTGCAGGTATCCAAGCTATCCAGTCAATGCTGTCCTGTCCTTCCAGGAGGGTGGAGAGCTTGTGTGGGCCGTCACAGCCACAAAGAAGCCTAAAATGGTTAGGGACTGTCATTTAAAGCCACACAAACATGTGCAAGGAATGCATTCCGGAGACTAAGAGCCCAGCCCTAACTTCTTCAGGGCTTCCTGAACTCCTTGAATTTACAATGAACTGAACAACCATGCACTCAGTGGCTCCTGTGAAACACGAGGGAGTAACAAACTATCCACGCTGACATCTGAGTTTCTATAATGACTTCTGCAATCTTATCAGTTCTGAAGTAAATTATGACATTGATGTGAGTTATTTTGCTCACCCTACCCATCTCTTTAGTATAAAGACAACTGGTGGTAGAAATGTCATAAGAGTTATTTTCTTTGACACTTTCAATTCTTTGAAAGTGTTCTCTGCATAATCTGGAGCTTACTGGTTCTCTCCACTCTTCATATCAGCCTACACTCTCACCCCACAGGAAGAGCCACCATAATGTCACTAAATTGATCTGCATCAACTTTGGCTGTTTTTTTTTTTTTTTTTTTCTGGTAATGGCTAGGCTGGTCCTGAACTTTTAGGCTCAAGAGATCTTTATGTCTCAGCTTTCTGAGTAGCTGGTACTACACATGGGTAGTACCAAGCCCAACTGGAATGCTACCAATTAGGGCACAGTGTGTGGTACATCTAGAACTCATCTGTCATTCACCTGGGAGGTAGCTCTATCTCTGCCATTTATAATAAAGCCATGATTATAAGCAAAAATGACTGCCACTCTGAGAATATGGAGATTCATGCCAAAATTTTTAGCCCACTAGGACATATGGAAGTCACTACTGACCAGAAGAAACAGAAAGTTCACAGTGAGGAGCAGGACCACTCCAAACCCCATTTCCTTGACTGTCACTTATGCAGCGGATGGTGCTCTCCCCAATGAGGTGAAAGGTCATCCCTCTGTCTGGGTGGGGGTTGCACGTGTAAGACACTTCTTCTCCATAAGGAATATTTCCCAGAGAAGTGCCTGTGTTCATCCCATTGAAGATAACTGGAGGGTGCGGACAAAAGATTTCTAGAAAGATGACAAGAGCTTTAAATTCTAGTAGAGCTTCAATCAAGATAATGAATATGAAAATGGTGCCCTGTCCCATGTTATTGCTAAGTTTTCAGTGAATTTCAAAGATAATTGTTTTAAACAACTACTTGCTTGATTGCTTTACATCAGGCACAGTAAGAGTCCTGAGTTGACAGTAGGTATGTAACAGATGAGGTTTTGGTCCATAGAGACCTTAAATTAGAGGAAATTTTTGAAGCTTGTGCCAGCATTTTTAGTAAATGTTTCTTGGCGAATCAAGGCCATTATCATCAGCACTAATAGCAAATATGCAGTAATATCATCAGGTCACACTGGTAATTATAGAGCTCTTCATATCCTGATTATATGTTCTAGTGACCTTTTATTCCCTATCACTCAAACTACCCACTGCCATTTCTTCCTGCTCCTAGTGTATATGTTTGAAACAGGTCCTGCCTTAAAACTAATTTGAAGTTTCTAATCTGATGTGTATTTGGGAACAGATACTTAAGTTTATCAGAATTCTACATATAAACACATAGGAGCCTTAATATATCAATGATTAATTTCTTATGTGTTAAATTTACTTATCTATAATTATTTTAAGCATAGTTACATATTTATTTTCAGCAGTATATGTCTCTGGAAGGTTGCATTTGTTGGATACCTGAGTTTCCTGGGTATTGAATGTTTTTTATAATGTTTTCCCTGATATTCACCATATGATATCCAGAGAGATTACTAGCAAGGTATTTTCATAAAATCAAGATTGAAATGAACATTTTTTCTGATCATTAGAAAAAAGGAATTTTAAAAAAAGTCTCGCCTTGAGAAATCAGTAATGCCTTGGTGTATAAAATCACTGGATAACAGGTGATTTCACGAGGCAAAGGAAGGAGAGCTACCCCAGGCTACACAGTCATCTTCCCTACTCACGTTCACACACAGGAACACTGCTATTCCAATAGTTTTTCATGTTATCCAAGACACAGTGACTAGTAGAGCTGCCTTTTAATCGGAACCTAAAAAAATGTAGGGAGCAAGTGGGTGAGCCTTCCCCATTTGCTCCTTTATCTTTTCCTACATAGTCTCTCAGCTTCCTCACTTCAGCCCAAAAAGAATATTTAGTTTGTAGGTTTTAGGCCCAGCTAAAAGTCTGAGTTCCCTGAGCAGCTGAAATCAGCAGCGGACAGAGACTGAGTCCAAGTGACCCTGGAGAATCATGGTACCCTGTGACCCACAATGCAATTAGAGCTGGTGTACCGCATCATTCCACACCATTCACTGTCACCTGATGAAGGCACTGAGCACAAGACCATAACTTCAGAGCCCACCGTGCACCAAGAGCCCACTACACCCGACTTGTTCTCACTGATGGGTTAGGAGGATGCATCAGAGAGAACACGCATTGTTCTCCTTGCCGCCACAATGGTAATGGGCAGGGCGGGGGCTAGCAGAAGAAAACTGAAGCAAATACTCTAAGGAAAAGACAAGGGCGAGACCAGCAGTCTGCTGCTCTGAAATGCCCAGCTTATTATCAGATCGTGTTGTGCTTCTGAAATAGGCTGAAATCTGGGTTCACTCTTAAACCAGAAATTAGGATTGGGTAGTAGATTTTGGAAAATATTTAAAAATAACTGCCTCATTGCCTACTCTCATTACTTCCCATAGACCAGCAAGTCTCAGTGCCTGGAGAGCCTCACATAAACCATAACTGTGGTCCATTGTAGTCCCGGCATGAAAACCATGCCTGACATAAAGACACACGATTGGATTAAAACGTATTTATCCATACACTGTTACAGACTTCGCTATTGATTGGTCTTAAGTGCCCTGAAACAACCTTTCTCTGGTTTATTAATTGAGCAAACAATTTTTGTTGTAGTCATCACTTTTTCTTGCCTCCTTCTGTAAAACTGTGTTTTTCTATCTCCAAATGACTATGTATCCATGCACTTCAAATTCCAACCCCAAATCCAGTATCATCAAGTATCTATGTTTGCATCTGACACTGAGTACATGAGTCCTTGTCTCTTTGTCTTCTGAGTCCTTACTCTGTTTTCAGAACCTCCCTTCCAGCAGTCTGTCTCCCTGTGAGATTCTCTCCATTGGGTCAGCCTTCTTCCCGTACAAACCCTTGAATTCAAGAGATTCCCTTGCTAGCACGAGTCTCGGGTCTCTGTTCTGGGTCGTACTCACCCTTTATTACAAGTAAAGGACACTTTTGCTCCAAGCTGGAGGTTTGGTGGAAATACCACACGACCATTAGGGAGTTGGTCTGGGAAAATATCACATAATATCACTAGAAGGAAGGAAAAAAAAATAACCAGGAGTGAGCCTGCCCATGTGGGTGGCAAAGAATATGATCTGAAACCCAGCCAAGAACCTACGCACCTACACAGGATGGGGCTGCGGGGCTCCAGTCCCCCTGGGGTGTGCAGCGCACAGTAGCAGACCCCCGGAGGTCGTAGCCTGGCTCGCAGCTGTAGGTCACTTCCTGCCCAGGGGAGAAGGCCTCCTTGTTTGAGGTGTGCTGACCATGTGGGATTTTGGGGGGTGGCTGACACTCTGTGGGTAGAACACGCCCAAAGTTCCTGTTAGTTAGGGAGTATGCTGGAGAAGCAGAACTTTCCACAGAGTCAAGAGAATCATTTTTAATGGGTGTACCCTGGATCTGGAATGCTTCCCCAAGGCTTCTGTGCTGAAGGTTTGTTCTCCATCCTGGGGCACTATTGGGAAGTGGTGGGGCCTTTCAGACACAGGGCCTAGTGGAGACTTTTAGGTCACTGGGGCTTTGTCCTTGCAGGGATTGTGAGATCCTGGTCTTTCCGTTTTTCACTTCCACTCGAGAAGGTGAACAGTTTGCTCTGCCACATGTTTCCCACCATGAGGTGCTGCCTTATCACAGGCCCAAAAGCAATGGGTCAACCAATCATGAGCTCAGACCTCCATAACTGTGAGTCCAAATAAGCCTTTTCTTACACTGCAGGTTGATTTATCTCAGGTATTTTGTTACAAGAATGGAAAGCTGAACAACACAAAGGGGTTCAGGTAGAACTTGGGAAGTCAGGAGGTACTCCACCTGCCTTGTTTTTGCTAAGGGAGAAGTTAAGAATAGGGAAAAGATTGAGCCAAAGGCCCACAGCTACTAACAGAGGCAGAGAAATAGAATCCAGTTCTCCCAGCACTGGTCTGAATTCACTCATATGTCCCTCTCCTTGCTGTGGCTCTGCATTACAGAGTTGTTTGTATTGCTGTATTCTCCACTGCATTTTTCTTAGGAAGGAAATTCTAATTTTCGGTTTCATTGTGCAGGTAATGAGAAAGTTGCCCAGACCAAGCCTATTTCATGCATTTCCCCAGCCTTTCTTGTAGTTTACCTGTGTCTGACACAGTCACATAGCCACGCTTATACCTCTTTGTCCTCATTGCATCTCTCTTAGTGACTGAGCAAAGCTGTCATGAGTTGGTAGAGTTCTAGGCTCCTTCTCGTTCCTGTGTTTCAGCCATGATACCCATCAATCCAGTTATTGAGCATAAGAAGACAAGATGAGCCAGCAAGAACAAAAGCCCATGATTCAGCCAGTCGTTTTAATGAGAGGGCATATGGGACTCAAAGGCACCTTGATTTATTTTTGGTATAACATTATGGCATCAGAACACATTTTAACATCAACTTAATCTGGGTCTAATTACAGATAAATGGAAAACTGGCTTGGCTCTGAGCAAGTAACCAAAGACACTGTTGACTTGAGATTCCTAGTGATAAAATGTAGGAACTAGACCATGATAGATAGACTCTAAGGTCTCCCTCACTATTTCCCATGCTACCTCCATCCCCATGAGACGGTTTCTCCCTTTCACTGATAGAAGTAGGGCAAGAACTAGAGCCCTCAGTCCCTGGGATCTGACACACCTGCCTTTTTAAACCCAGTTTTGTCACTTTGGCACCTGACTTGGGCACTTCATTTAATCTCTGAGACACCAAGCTAACTTCAAAGCAAATGAATAAAATGATAGCCCTATTTTGAAGTGTTGTAGTGAAGTGAAAATGAGACCTGATGTGTATGAAAGTGTTCACCACATGGCTGCCCAGAAGATCTATGGCATTCTTTGCTATTGCAGAGATAATGCAGCTAGCATTTCCTCGAGAGTTATTCAGTAAGACAGTCCCCAGCAGCTCCCTTCTTGGCTAGCAAAGTTCTGCTCAGAGTGAACATGCATGCAGACAAGTGCACAAGCACACACATGAACACAGTTTCTCTTCTCTGATTTACCAACCCAATCTGCTCACCACACATCTGCAACAACACTGGTCTCCTGGTCCTCCAACAACTCTGCTGCCTGTAGGCCCCTGCCCAGTCCCAGACAGACTCACCCAAGGAGCAGCTTGGTAACTCTGGCCCCCATGTGTTTGGGGCCTGGCACTGCACCCTGGAGGGTCCGCTCATGATGAAGCCGGGCTGACACGTGAGCTCCACAATTTCATGTAAGGAAAATACGCTTCTGTATTCTGATACCATGACGGCATTGTCAACGCGTGGAGGTGTGCACATGTTCGGGACAATGCACCGAGGGGCAGGGCCGCTCCAGACGCCGACTTGGCTGTCATTGCTGGTGCAGGATATGCTGGGCTGGCCCACGAGTTCAAAGATCTTGGTCCCCCTTGCTCCGAGATTGCAGTGATAGGTCACCACCACCCCATACACAAAATTTTCTCTGTTGCTGCTCACGAAATCTCCATTGGCAATGGCTGGGGGTGGTTCACAAGTAATCTCTGCAAAAGAGATAGCAAATTAATAAAATTCCAATTTCCTAAAGTTGTATTTAATTAAAAAGTTTAAAAAACTCAAAATACCATAGGTATTGGCAATACTGTTCTTTTCTGATCTTTGCCAACATAGAGACATACTTTTGTGCAGTGGCAGATTAGGTAACCAGAATATTATGGGATGTGCTCATCTAAGTAAACATTATTGCAAGAACTATATTCGTATCTTGTTATATCACCCATGTTTATCTCTCACTTTATTTTTAATTTTTTTCTTGGTCACTTTATTACTGGATTTTGCTCTGTAGCACAGTCTCTGCTCTTCCAGAGAATGCGCTTCCACTCATCCTCCCACCATGACGTTCGCAGTTACTGCTCATAACCTGGGATTGTAGGCTTTTACCCTCCTTGTTAACCTGCAATTGTGTGTCTTTCCCTCATTCCTCTCTGCCCTCTGTGTGCAGGGAGCTCACTTGCACACCACTCTCAGGGAAGATGATACTGCTCAGACCAGGGCCAAGAAGGCAGGGGAGCTGCACACTTTCCATACACCATGTGATCTGCAGAGTAGGGGAGAGGAACAGGGCTG
>RJWM01019966.1:0-37852 GCA_004363535.1 Dasyprocta punctata | reverse complement strand
GTGGGAAGTAACTTGAACTTCCAGCTCAAGGACACCAAGTTTCAGGTGTCCTTGAATTACGAAGCCCAATCATTTAATCCTGCCCTTCCCTTTTGGTTAGCGTTGGATTCAATGCATGGCTCTTGCATATTAATTTGAAGAAAGTGGCTATGGAAGACAAAATGTAAGATTTTTTTGGTGATTAAATCATTCCATGCAGTTCTTTTTGGAACTTCATTTAAGCATTTGTTTTTAAGGGATTTTAAGAACCTAGAGCACTGGGGAGGCAGAGTCAGGAGGATTGCTATGAATTTGAGTCCAGCTAGGCTACAGAATAAGTTCAAGACCAGCCTGAACTGTACAACAAGGAAAAAAAGAAAAAAGAAAAAAAAAAAAAGAACATAGGGTTTATGTACAATTTTCTGGCAGCTTCACATTTGTCCTTGGTTGATACTGCTATAATAAAAATGTGTTGCTGACCAGTATGAGTGTCAAAAACTATTTCAAACATTTATAATTTGTTTTCCAGGAGCAATATACTATGCCACAAAGAATGACAATATATTGCCACATAGTTAGTTCTTTCTTTTCTCTAAAACAGGGAACTGAAAATTTTAATAATAAGTGCTCATCAAGAACTTATAAAGAATCAATCACTTTACTTTTATTCTTTTGATAATCTTCATAGAAGCCTAATAAAATAGCAGACTTTAATAAAATCTCATGGAATACATAAACAAATGAATACTACTGATGATAATTTTAATGTGTTTTCTGAATTGCAAGTTTATCGTTTTTTATTTTGAAAAGAATAAAAATGATACAGAATTTCAAAATAAGATTATAAGATATTAACAATGGTTAATATATTTTGTATTGTAATCTTCCAAGTAGTTGCCCAGATTATAAGATAAAGACATGAGAAATTGATCTAATAATGTAAGAACAAACCATTCTTTTGGATGAACTAGTAGAGATTAGTAGTATAGTTATTCTATCATATATATATATATATATATATATATATATCGCCTTATCCTTTCTCTTTTTTCCTTTCCCACATTCCAGTTCTTCTTACCTTTTAAGCAGTTTCTTCCCTCTTTTCTTTCACAATATCTATTATACATCTTGGATCTTATTTACTGTTTAAATTTTTTACACTAAGGAGACAAAAAATGCTTACAGTTGCGCGTCTGATTTATTTCACTTATGAGTATGATCTTAAATTGCATCTGCATCCATTTTCCTATAAAAGTCTTGAGTTAATCCTTCTTTATAGTTGAGAAGTATTGTATAAAAATACCATATCATTGAGCTGGAAATTTACCTCAGCAGCACAGCGTCTGCCTGGCAAGCGCAAGGTCATGACTTTGATTCCTGGTACGAAAGGAAAAAAATAAAAGGAATTAGAAACTTCCAAATGGGAACAATTATGGGGGCTGAGTATTTAGCCCAGTGACATAAGTGCCTGCCCCAACATCATTTTTAACAATTCCGTGGTTGATGGGCATTTGAGTTGTTTCCAAGATTTGGATATTGTGCTGCTATAAACATGGGTGCACATATATTATTGTGGCATGATGTTTTTAATTTGTTGTGAAAATACCCAGAAGTGGAATAGTTGGGTCAAATGGAAACTCCAATCCTAGTCTTTTGTGGATTTTCCACACTGATTTCCATAGTGACTGTATCAGGTTACACTCCCACCAACAGCACAAGGTTTCCATTTTCTTCAAGGTTTTTCAGCATTTGTTGTTGGTTGATTTCTTGATGACAACCATTCTTTCTGGAGTGAGATAGAATCTCAGTGTTGTTTTAATTTGCATTTCTTGGATGACCAATGATGTCGAACATTTTTTCCGTTATTTATTTATTTATTTATTTATTTTTGTACCAGGTGTTGAACTCAGGACCTTGCACTTGCCAGACAGGTGCTTATTCCACTGAGCTATACCACTGGCCTTTTCATATATTTATTTTCCATATTTATTTCTTAATCTGAGAGGTGTGTATTCATCTCAGATGCCCATTTCTACATTGGGTCTTTGAATTTGGGGGAGGCTGATTTTTTTCAATTCTTTATATGTTCTAGATAGATATCCTTTATCTGAGGGATAGTTGACTAAAATTTTTTTCTCATTCTGTGAGTTGTCTTTTCACTTTTTTGATGATTTCTTTTGCAGTGCAAAAACTTTTTAATAAGATGAGATCCCTGTTGTTGATTCTTTGAAGTACTTCCCATGATGTTTTGGTTTTGTTCATGAAGTCTCTGCCTACCCTATATCTTCAAGATTTCTACCTACTTGGTGTTCCAGCAGATTTAATGTTTCTGTTTTAATACTTAGATGTTTGATTCATTTTGACTTTAGTTTAGTACATGGTGATAGACATGGGTCTGTCTTTAGTTGTTGGCCTGTGGAAAGCCATTTTTTCCAGCAGCATTTATTGAAGAGGCTGTCTTTCTTCCAGTGAACATTTGGCCCCTTTAGCAAAAACAAGGTGGCTGACTGTATTTGTAGTTGTATCTGTATCTTCTAATCTGGTCCTCAGGTCTGTTTTTTGCCATGAACATGCTGATTTTATCACAGTAGCTTGGTAGTATAATTTCAAGTTAGGTATTATAATGCCTTCTGCCTTTTCTTTGTTGCCCAATGTTTGTCTTCGCTATTCTAGATCTTTTCTGTTTTTGAATTAATTTTAGGAATGCTTTCTCTAGATCTATGAAATATGCTAATGATATTTTGATCAGAATTGCATTAAATCTGTATAACAGGTTTGAGAATATGGCCATTTTCACAATGTTGGTTCTTCTTTCCCATGAGCAAGGAAAATCTTTCCATTTTTTGATACCCTCTTTAATCTCCTTTTTCCGAGTATGGTAATTTGTAATATATAGATCTTTTACTTCCTTTGTTACATTGATTCCTAAGTACTTCTTTTCTTTTCTTTTTTTGAATGCTATTGTGAAAGGTATTGCTTCCCTAATTTCTTTTTCAGTGAGTTTATTGTCTGTGTATAGGAATGCTTTAATTTTCGAGTGGTGACATGTATCCTGCTATGCTACTGAATTTCCTTATTAAATCTAGAAGTCTATTAGTGTAGAGTATCATATCAACTGTGAATAATGATAATTTAACTTCTTCATTTCCAATGCTTATTCCTTTTATATCTCTCTTTTATTTAATTGTTCTGGTTAATGTTTCTAGAGCTATATTGAATAAGAGTGGTGATAGTGTGCAGCCTTGTCTTGTTCCTGATTTTATAGTGAATGCTTTCAATTTTTGTCCTTTTAGTATGATGTTGGTTGTTGGTTTGTCATAGATGGCTTTTATCAGATTGAAGTAAAAATCATCTATTCTGATTTTGTGTACAATTTTTGACATGACTGAGTGTTGGACTTAATATCTTTTTCTACATCTATTGAGATGATCACATGATTTTTGTTTTAACTCAGTTGATATAGGGAATTACATTTATTGATTTGCATATGTTGAACCATACTTGCATTCCTGGGATGAATACCACATGATCATGGTATATAATCTTCTTGATGATTTGCTTCATTCAGTTTGTGAGTGTCTTATTGAAGATTTTTGCATCTATGTTCTTTATGGATATTTGCTTGGATTCTCTTTTGGTTGAATATTTTTCTGGTTTTTGGTATCAGGGTAATACTTGCCTGTAGGAATGAGTTAGGGAGGGTTGCTTCCTTTTTAATTTCGTTAAAGAGTTTGAGGAGTATCAGTATAAAATCTCTAAATTTCATGCAGAATTAAGCTCTGAATCCATCAGGACCTAGGCTTTTCTTTGTTAGTAAATCTTTAATTATGTTTTCAATTTCATTAATTGATATTGGGTTTTTCAGAATTTTAATATCTTCTTGATTCAGTTTTGGTAATTCATACATTTCTAGGAATGTGTCCATTTCTTTTGTTTTTATCCTATGTGAGTAAAGATTTTCAAACTAGGTATTGATGGTCCTCTGAATTTCCACAATATTTGTCGTGATTTTAACATTTTCATTCTTCAATGCATGAATTCGAGCTTTTCCTTTCTTTTATTTTGATAAGATTGGCTAGTGGTTTATCAATTTTGTTTATTCCTTCAAAGAACAAACACTTCAATTCATTAATTCTTTGAATTGTTTTGTTAGTCTTCATTGCATTAATTTCTACTCTAATATTTATAATTTACTCTCTTCTATGAGTTTTGGACCTGAATTGCTTTTCTTTTTTGAGAAGCTAGAGGTGCAGCATTAGATTGCTTATTTGTTCTCATTCTGTTTTCCTAATGTGAGAATTCATCACTATAAATTTCCCTCTTGCATTGTGTCCCACATATTCCAGTATGTTGTATTTGCATTTTCATTTGATTGTAGATAATGTTTAATTCCTTCTTTAATTTCATCTGTGACCCATTGGTTGTTCAGAAGGGTGCTACTTAATTTCCATGTATTTATGGAGTTTTTGCAGTACTTTTGCCATTAATTTCCAATTTCTTTTCTTTTTTTTTGGGGGGGGGGCTTGAACTGCAAAAAAAAAAAAAAAAAAAAAAAAAAAACCGGGGATTGAACTCACAACCTCGCACCTGTCAGACAGGCGCTTAAGTCACTGAGCCAAACTCCCGGCCCTTAATTTCCAATTTCATTGCATTACGGCCCCGATCATATGCACAGGATAATATTGATTCCCTTGCATTTACTTAAGCATGTTCTATGGGCTACTATATTGTCTGTTTTAGATAGCAACCCATGTGCAACTGAGAAGAATGTGTATTTTGATGTTGTTAGATGGAACACTCTATAAACATCTACTAAGTCCACTTATTTACATGTTCAATTCAGTTCAGATATTTTCTTGCTGACTTTTTGTCTAGTTGATCTATCTCTTTGTGAGAATGAGGTATTATGGTTTTTCAGTACAATTGTGTTATGGTGTATTCGCTTTTTATATCTGTTAATGTTTGTCTTATACAGTTTGGTGCTCCCATTTTTGGTGTGTATATATTTATAATTGTTATCTCTTCCTCTTGAATTTTTCCCCTAATGAACATGTAAAGCCTTCTTTGTCTCTTTTGATCATTTTTGGTTTGAAGTTCACGTTGCCTGTAAAAAGGTTAGCTACTCCTGATTTTTCTGGGTTCTTAGTGCATGTATTATTCTTTCCCTTCTTTGACTTTGAGTCTATGAGTTTCTTTTTGAGTTGAATATGTTTCTTCTATACAGCATATTGTTGGATCTTGTTTCTCGATACATTCTGCCAGTCTATTTCTTTTCATTGGTGAACTGAGACTATTTACTTTGATGGTTATAACTGATATGCATTGGATCATCTTTGTCATGTTATTTTCCTGTTGTTGGTTCCCTGTTTTTTTCACCCTGTTTAACTGCTTGCCCTACCTATTTGTTTCTTTCTGATGTTGTTCTAGAAATCTCTATCTAGAAAATCTTTCAGCACTCTTTGTAGTTTTGGTTTTGTAGTCATGTATTTCTTCAGTTGTCCTTTGTCATAGAAGTATCTTATTTATCCATTAATTTTGAAAGATAGTTTTGTAGGTTTTATCAGTCTTGGTTGGAACTTGTTTTCTTTCAGGACTTGAAATACTTCACTCTATGCATTTCCTGATTTGAGGGTTTGTATTGAGAATTCTGCTATGATTTTGATGGAATTTCCTTCATAGGAGATCTGTTTCTTTTCTGTAACAGCTTTTAATATTGTTTTTGGACTGAATTTCTGGGATATGGACTATTATATGCCTGGGTGTAGATTTATTTTGGTTATGGCTGTTCAGAGTTCTATATGCCTCTCTTATCTATATGAGATTCTGTTCCCATGCTTGGAACATTTCTGCTATTACTTCTGAAAATAATTATTTTATGTCTTTTGTGTTGACTCATGCTTTTTTTCATTGACACCTATCAAGCTTATATTATTTTTGTTTGCATCATGTTGAAACTGATGAATTATTATTTCATCATCCCTTTTTATTCTTAAGAAACTTTTTGCTTTCATTATCACTAGCTGTGATCTTATCTTAAAGGTCTGAAAGTCTGTCTTGAGTTTCATTCAAGTGGTTTTTCCAGCTTTGAATTGACTTTTTAATTTCCTGGATATCTCTTTGAATCTGTCTCATGCATTCAATTTCTTTCCTATATTGTTCATTCAAAGTTTTTATCATTTTCCTATGCTCTATTTTTTTTTATCTATGGCTTCTCTAGCTATGCTGAGCAATTCCCTAATTATTGAAATTGGTTTTTTTTATTCCTGAGAAATTATTTCTGATCTTGTTTCCTCTGTAGTGTCATGGATTTGTTTCTTTACTCCACTTGCTGTCTTTTCAGAAATTTCAAGTGTGTGTCTTCCAATTTATTTCATGTTTTTGTCTCTTGCACTTGTTCTGGGTGGACTGGTAGTTTGAGACTGCATTTTGGTTTTTTGTCTTGCCATTTTCTGGTTCTATTCCAAATACCTTTGTTCCTAAGCAAAATGCTGGTTTGCCTAAGTTACTACCCATTGGTTGGCATTTTGGTCTTTTCAATCTCACCTGTCTCACCTGTGCATTGTGTGCACTTCAGTCAGGGTCCTACTTGTGGCCGGTATTTTCCCAGTCATCAGTCATGTGTTGTAGGGCAACAGCCAATCACCTGAATTTCTCCTGCAGGGTTAGTTGAAGAGTCCTGTTTTCCTCCTGGGCCGACTAGCTTATTGTTACTGATGTGGACCAACTGTTGGCTTGCACTGCTACTGTGGTTTAGACTTTTTTCCACCTGTGTGACCCATGTGTCTACCATGTACTCCCCATCCAGGGTCCTACTTTGTCCATGGGAATCTTCAGGTCTGCATAGTCCCTTGAATGGATAATAGGTGTGGTCCCAGGCCCAGCAAGTTCTCCTGTGTGGAGGACAGGCTAACTTGGGTGGTTGCAGAGCCAGCATGGTCCTCTGTGTAGTCACATACCCAGTTGCTGTCCTCTGGATGGAGAACAGGCTTGATCCCAGGCCTGGAATGGTCTCCTGGATGAAGGGCAGGTTCACCAGTGCCATCCCAGGCCCAGAGAATTCCTGACAATTGTTTTTAATTTAAAAAATTGTTTTTAATTTTACCAAATTAATAAATGATTTAAACCCAGGTTGCTATGATTCTAGACTATAAGCTCTTCACAATATTGTTCTATGAAATATACTCACCAGTAGAACAAAGCTAAGAATTAACATCACTACAGAATCATTATATTTACTACAGACTAGAGAATCCTTTCCTTTTGAAGATATTCTTGCACACAAATGTTTACCATATAATTCACTATTCTTTTCATGAAAGAATCTCAAAATATAATTTTGAATCTATATTGTATGGTGGCCTTACTGCTCCACTTAAGAGGTGAAAATTTGAGTGTTATAAATCATCACTGTAAAAGTTCATAGACTGATGGACTGAACCCATATATTTAATTCCTTTGCCTCCACAAACAACATCATTTAAATGAGAGTAAATAAGTGTGAAAAATAATATACTTACAGAAGTAGTAGAACTGGTGAACAGAGAATGAGGTACCACAGATTTTAACAAATTACAATAAACTGTGAAAAGTGAATTTATACAAATCACAAACTGGAGTGGACCTCAGAGTATGCACAGAAAAGTGAAAAAGAAGTTGTATGCCCTTGCTCGTAAGAGGACAGGATGCTTCTTGATTCTGACTAGGTAGGTAGAGCAAGTCAAGTACAAGAATAGAGCATTTGATTCAAAGATGTTCTGTTGAGGAGCAGGATATGTAATCCTCCTTCTTTTCCACCCGCATGCCCCAGGTGCAATATGCTTTCCTACAGGAAAATGTCAGGGAAATATCATCCCAGAAATTAATCCATGTGGGACATTCTAGGGCTCTAAGATAAGAAGTGGCATTCCAGAATGTGCTACTCTGCTAAAATTTGTCATATTCCTTATTCACACATAGTAAATGTATCCTATCTACTATGTGCCTGGCCCATATGTAGACAGCAGATTGTCAGTCTCTTATTAAGGAGAAAAATTTTCAGGGAAGGAGAAATGCAGGTTATCAGAGAATATTAATGTTGTGTCCTAATGTTAATCTCTTTCAGACTTGAGTCATAAATAAATGGAAAACAGCAAATATTTGAGGTATATCAGCAGCACAGAGAGATGTTCTAATACTAACATATGTGTATATATATATATATATATATATATATAATGATTTATATTAGAGCATGCAAAGTTCATTTAAAATGAGAAAGAATGTTATTTGGAAATAATTTTTCGTGTCCTTAGAAGACATGAGGGAATAGAATGTGTCTATGAAAACAATCAATGACATTAATTATCTGTTATATATATCATGTTATGCATTGAATATTACATGTATTATTTCATTTAGCTTTCTGACAACTCTTATTATTCAGATAGGATAGCTGTGTCTTAGCGAAAGTAAATGACTTGTTCATGTTTATGCCTAATTGTTTTCTTTTATAGATGTTATAAAAGAGGAGCAGAATATTTTAATCAAACCAATGAAAAATACTGGAGAAAACAAATTAAGATAAAAAGCAGGAATTAGAAAGCCATGACTTACTCTACATTTCTGTATTGTCACTAAGGTACTTATAAAAAATATTAGAACAGGAGGAGGAAGGAAAGAGAGTGAGTCAGAGAGAAGAGAAAATTTATGTGTCACTTACCCAAGCCTAAAATTTTGCTGTCAATAGCTGAAAAGAAAGAATTGCAAATACAAAATGTAAAGGATCAATACAGGAAAAATTTACCTATCTAATACAAAATACAGTAATAAAACAAAAAAATTGAAGAGAATATAATCAATAAATATATAAGAGAATTCTGGAACCATGAAATGATTCACTGCTGAGTCAGCAGAAAAAAATGAACAAACACACACACACAATTTAAGTATATTGTAGTAAACTATTTGAACACTTGTGATACAAAGGACATGTGAAATATTTTGAGAGAGGCAGAAGAGAAAACAGAAGAAGAGAGCAAAAAAAGGAAGAATGAAAATCCTAATGGCATCAAAGTCTTCATTAATATCACTTGATACTGGAAGTTTTGATATCAGTGCTGCATCACCATTGTATAGAACATTGCTTAGCACACAGTAAATATAAAATAAACAGTGGTCAAATTAATAAAATAAGATCTATCAGGATTACTAAGAATTGAACTGGTAGTGGTATACCTATGCTGAGTCTTAATGCTTTCTGAATCTACTATACTACATCTCACTTTAAGTGACTGCTGAGAAAAAAAGGATACCATGAGTTACAAATCTCATGACTACTTTCCCAATGACTTTTTAAAAAATTTTACTGAATTAATATTTTAGAAACAAACACATCTAAGGAATAACTATGGACATTTTCCTATACATTTTATTAATGAAATATTAACAGATGGTTAAGTGAAACAAGATGTGATATTTGTTTTGCATTATTATCTTAATCAACAATCAAAATCACTAGGACAATTGGGCTGATCTGAGTATTCTGTAGATAACCATTCATTTCTGCAAAAAATCCTGCACCATGTATCTATCAGCATATGCACAATAAAATAGTTTTAAGGGTAAGGTAAATTTTTGTAGAAGCATTTTAATTCAGCTACTTTTCTTTTTGATTCAAAATTTTTTTATTGGTACTCTTCAAACTAAAGAATGATTTTTGAACATGCAACATTTCTATAGAAGTAAATTCAAATCAATTTCATATAACCCAAATGACTTCTTTCTCTAAATATTAGAATAAAAATATAGTAAGTTATATGATCACCTCTCTCAAAATTCTACTTTTCAAGTTCAGAAAGAAGAGATAATTTGAAAAAACTCATTTAACTATTAAGTGGTCACTGGGATTCTGGTTACCTAGAGTGATGTATAGCATAACATTTCAGCAATTATATATCATTTATCACAGTGAGATACATAAAACATTAATTCTTTTGTAGAGAAATAAGCAATAAACATGTGTGTTACTCATGCGTATGATCAATTTGGACTTTGAGATTGAAAATTTTTAATCAAAGTTTAGATAATAGGGGTATGAGATTGGTGATCTTCCAGACCAGGAAAAAGAGGGATATATATATAGTCAAACTTCACTGCTGCATTTTCCACTTTCCTGTAGCTGAGACAAACTACTAACACCTGCAACTAAAAGAAGAGTTTTATTTTGACCCAAAGTTTCAGAGAGTTCAGTCTATAGCAGCCTTGCTTTGCTGTAGAAACAGCGCGATAGAAGGGTTTAGAAAGGCCTTCTAAATCCATGGTAACCAGGAAGCAGAGAAAGAAGAAAGGAGGCATGGTGAAAAGAATACATCAAAGTGATAGCCCAGTGACCTACCTCTACCAAGCAGGCCCACACTCCCAAACAGAATGTTCAACTGGAAACTCAACTATGGATTAACCCGCTGATAAGTATGCTGCTTGATTCTGATCAACTTCCAACTCTGACCACATGATACTTTTGGGGGACATTTTGGAATACAATACAATAGAAGCTGGACAATCACAGAAACATAGCAAGTCAGGGTGAATTAGACTAAAAATTAAGGGTCGATACCTGGGACTCACTTGTGATTTCTTTTCAAACAAACACATAGAAAACGAGATTGACTTTTACAACGTTTTTCTTCCATGAATGTAACACTATTTATAAAACTGCAATGGAAAAATGTTCTTTCAAAAACAGTGATATATAGAGTTTGGCTGGTACTTTTTTTTGTATGTGTGGTAAATATCTTACTCTAAACTACATTTCATTATTCTGTCTTTAGGAATGTATTATTCTTTGCCAAGTAATGTTTTGATAATATGTTGGTATTTTCTTTTGCAAAATAAAATGTTCTTTGGTGGATCTACTAAAGAAAACTAACTGTATTCATTCTAGTTTTAAGTTTTATAATATCTAAGCTCTTTTTTGAAGTGTCTGACAATGACAGAAGCTGTATGGATTTAGGTTCACTGTTTCTCTAGACTTTTAAAATATGGGACTGATAAATACTCAATGTACTGTATAACAATTGCCAACATTTTTAGGGATGGAAAATGTGATAGAGACTTAAAGAAAGGTGGTGTGCCTACAATAAATTAAATAAAAACTGTTCAACACTTCCTTTCATTACATAAAATCCTCAATTGTATCTTAAATGCACATTCTGGTCATTAAAGTATACTCACAGCTTTTAATAGTATCACTCCTTCCAAATCATTTAATAACATAATTAGCATTCAATTCTTGAAACTATTAATTTACTATGAGTTTCATTACAGGCCTAATGAGCAAACCAACCATTAACTGCTGATATTGAATAAATCTTTAGGGGCTTAGAAACATGGTATAAATGACATTTGGAATTACCACTATTAATTAGCAAAGAAGTAACTTGTGCTCTTACTCTTTGGTTGAAAGTTAGCTCTGATTCATCTGGAGTTTGACAAGATTGTAATTTTAAAAAATTTTTTGATAATCTATTTTATGTGTACATAAAAGCAAAACTTATTTTTTTATTGAAAATAATTAGAAATTTAATTTCTGGAAACATCATGTTTAAAAAGAAATGAATTTTCATATAGATGAATTACAGAAAGAGCAACATATCATATAGAAGTTTTCTTTGTTAATGCATGCATATATTTATAAAATAAATTTTAAGATTTTGTATATCTCATTTTTATTTTCCACAAGATATTCACTGATTTTTACCACATACTTATACTTAAACTAATAGAAATTGTGCTTCTAGAAACTTTGCTGAGATTTGCCTTAATTTTAAGGCATGTTACTTTATTAGCTTTTTAAGACTATATTAATTAAACTTTGTGTTTAAACTACTCAATTCGTCTAACTTACATTATTCAAGATTTCTCACTTATTGAAGTAGTACTTAGTGTAATATTTTAAACTTTCCTAAAATAGACTAAACGTTAGTTTTCTTTTGAATGATTAGAAATTTATCCATTTAACAATTTTTTCTTACTGTTTAACACAATAGAATATTTTAAATGTTTTGATAGTATTGTAAAATATAGTTTTGAGATATATCTTCAGCTTTTTATAATAAAACAATTGATTTAAGATGATGCAGACACAACTCTATAATTTTATCCATAATCTTTATGTATTCGATATTTTTTGCCCAATACACTAATAAATCAGTTATTAACATTATTTATTATACCTAGATTTACTACTAGTACATTTTATTTCCTTCAAAATTTTAATACAAAATTTACTTGCATGGAAGAATTCAGAAGAGGTTAGATATTCTAGGAAAAATGAATATGGGTTCCTGATATACATATTTAAAGTAAACTCTTTACTCATAAGGTAAGCTCATACATTTAATTTGTCCTGAAAGTTACTAAAATTTGTGGAAGAGGATCATAACCTTTCAGTCAATATCTCAAACCATAACTGGAGATTCATCTTTAAAACTTGTATTTTAATGCCACAATTTGTCTTCCTCTTCAAGAGAATTAGTTCTATCAATAAATGCTCTCAGGATATTCTTCCGCATGCCCTAGTCCTGCTTCAGAACTTTCATTTCTCATGCAGAATATGAAGTCATTATGTACTTGTTCAGCCTTGTCTTCTATTATTTTCTTCTTTCAGTGAAAAAGAAAGTTATAGTTAGCTAATTCCACTGTGTAATTTCATGTACCTCTTTACTTTATCTCACTATCTAAAGTAACTATTTCCTTAACATCTATCTGTACACTTACTACTCGTGCTTTAAAATTTAGTTCATGCAAGACAGAACTTCTGGAATGGGGGAATGCAGACATTTAAAGTCTTTCTTCCTAAAACGAACGTCTAGCATAGTCGTACGGGGCTTTAAAACGTTTCAGGATATTGTCGGCACTCTAGAAGGCTGTGTGCCTCGGCAAGGCTGGGCTTTCACACAAGGCTACCTATGTGAACAGGGCCACACGCATAGTCAACAAACAACGGAGATGAACTGAGTTAGTTCCCCATGGACCATGAGATGCTTTACAAAATGAATTGAAAATCAAAGTAAACACGTTAGCTTTCCAAACTTCGAACATGTGCCACAAACTCACACAATTTCCTTCAACTACAGGTGGAAGATTTATCGGCTCATGATACTTAAAGTTTTTTCCAACCACTGGGTGATCACTAAGCTATGATTAAGAAAGTGAATTTAAAAATATTTATAATGTTTGATTTTAAAAATTAAGAAGAGATTTCAGTATTTGGAGATGGTAGAGGAGACATATCTTATGAATTAGTTTAGGTAAATTACTCACAATGCAATAAAAAAATAGAGCATGTTCAGAATTCAGAGTTGCTACAATAATTTATCTAATGTGTATAGCATTCATCTGACTTATGAGATATACAGACAATAAAGAAACTGTGGTGAGAGAGAAGAAAAATATTTACAATAAATGGGAGATGTCACTGAGTTTCAATATGTTCAAACAATAAAAGGAAATGCATTAAGAGAGTTAAAGGAACTCTGTCAGCAATTAGAATAGATGAATATAGCAACGTAAATTGTAAAAATAATAGAAGTTCAGAGGTTAGAAGGAACACTGACTAAAAATGAAAAAAAGTCATGTTGTTCTACTGTAGATATGAAGAGGAAGAAAAATCAGTAAATGTGAAGATAGTTCATTAAAGGTTAAATAAACCAAACAGAATGAACTATGAATGAATTAAAAATGAACAGATCCTGAGAACCCTCTCAGATGTTTTAAATATATTAATGTACACGTAATAGGAATCTCAAAACACAGAAGTAAAAGAAAGAGAAAAATATAACAATATGATAAAAGATCACAGATTTTATTGAAAACTTGAATATATTCATCTAAGGGCAAAATCCGCAGGGAAGTCATATAATAGAAATAAATATTTAAAGGAGCAGACTTGGTAAGAATAGTAGATCTAATTATCACAATTTTCTCTTTGTCTATAAATTAATTGTTATACTCAACTTTTGTTCTAATGAACATACCCTTCTGTGATCTCTCCTTGTCAATTGTTTAACATTCTTTCTAAGTGCTGATAATCGATGGTATTTCAGTTAATTCATAAATATACTATATTAATGATACAGTATGTGTATACTAGTTTGAGATAATTTGCGGGGAGGATGTTGATGCAAGGTCTCACTACACAGTTTAGGCTGGCCTCATAATGAGCTCACTATGTAGCCTAGGTTGGTCTTAAACTCATGGAGAACGTCCTGCCTCAGTCTTTTGAGTACTGGGATTACAGACGTATGACATCACGCCTGGCTGTAACGATGCTTTTAAATTGAATAGTTTCCTACACTTTTGAACTCAAACCCTGTAAACAATCTGTGTCAAATAAGTTGAGATTATTTAGACTTATTAATATTGTTTATTAATACTTATTTAATTTGATAAACACTATGCATTTGTCATATAGATGTATACTTACCACATACATGTTGTTATGAAATATGTATATATCATGCAATACCTAAACTGAGCTAATTACTTATGCATTATCTCACATATTTATTTTGTAATAAGAATACCTAAAATCTGCTCTTAACAGTCATGAAGAATATCATACATTGTTATTATTTATAGCTATTATTTGTAGTCACTATGCTGTATAATCCCTTGAATTACTCCTCCTATCTAACTGAACTTTATGATCCTTTGACTAACACCTATACAACCACCTGCCCACCTTCAGCCCTGATAACCACCATTCCACTCTCTACTTCTACAAATTCATTAAAATCCACATACTGTATATGCGCGATCACACAGTGTTTGTTTTTCTCTTCTTAGCTTATTTCATTTTGTGTCCTTCAAGTCCACCCATGCTGTTGCAAATGACAAGATTTCTCTTCTAAAAAAATGATGAACAGAATTGCATTGTATATACATACCATGTTTTATTTATTTACCAATGAACACCCAGATTAAATCCATATATTCGTGGTTATTTTAAATAATACTACAATGAACATAGGAATGCAGATAGCTCTTTGATATACTGATTTCATTTTCTTTAGATATGAACCCAGCAGTGGGGCTACTAGATCAAATTTAGATCTGTTTTTAATACTTTTCATAATGACTATTAATATGCATTTCTACCAGCAATGTACAAGGGCTCCTTTTCTACTACATGCTTATAAACACTTATTATGTCCTCTTTTTTAATAATAGTCATTCTAATATTCATATCCTAATATCTACTTTGCTTTTAACTTGCATTTCTCCAGTAATTGACAATCTCATGAATTTTTATAGACCAGGCAGCCATTTGTGTATCTACCTTTGAGAAATGTTTCTTCAGATCCTTTTCCCACTTTTTCAGTTGTGTTATTTGTTTTATATACTGATTTATTCAAATTCTTTATTAAATGTTCTTGGTGTTAAATCCGTAACGGGGCTAGAATTTAACTCAGTGATATAGCAATCACCTAACATAAATGCTGTTACGGATCTGATTTTCAGCAACTTTCCCACCCCGAAGAAAAACTAAAACTCAGATATTATATGATTTGCAAATATTTTCTTCCATTTTTATTGTCTCTTCACTCTGTAAATTGTTTTCTTGACCAGGATGAAGCTTTTTTGAATAACATAATCTCATTTCTCTATAATTTTGTTGCTTATGCTTTTTGGGTTTATAACCAAAAATCATGTCTCAGGCCAAGGCTGTCAAGCTTTTTGTCTGGGTTTTCTCTTGGTAATTTTACAGGTATAGTCCTTATATTTAAATATTTAATCTATTGTGAATTGCTTGCTGCATGTGAGGCAAAATACTCATAAAATTTAGTTTTTCTGAATGTGTATATTCAGTTTTCCCAAGACCACTTATTAAAGAGATATTTTTTCCCTATTGTCTGTTCTTGGTAACTTTGTCAAAATCAATATACCATAAACACATAGAAGTACTCCTATGTAGTATTCTTTTCCATTGTTATATATGCCCATTGCTTTATTATAGTTGTGTCATCTTGAAGTTAAGTGCATGATATTTCCAATTTTGTTCCTTTTGCTTAGTATTTATTGCTTTGGTTCTTTAATATCTCTTGTAGCTCCATACAAATATTAGCATTTTTCTATTTCTATGAAAATGTCATTAGAATTTTCATAAGTATTGCATTGACTCCTTAGCTCACTTTTGGTAACACAAACATTTTAGTAATAATTTTGTAGCTCACAATCATAGAATATATATGGACATTTTTCTTTTGTCTCTTTTATCAACCTTCTGTAGTTCTTTCACCTTACTGGTTAAACTTATTATGAGTATTTTACTGTTTTGTGATTATTATAAATGGACTATTTCTTTCTAGAATTCTTAGTGTATAGAATTTCTTCTAAATTTTTATTTTTATTTTATATCCTGAGACCGTACTGAACAAAACTTTCCATCTACAGCCTTGGTAGCTGCCTTGATCTCCTCCTTTTCTTGAACTCATTCTCCTCTATCGCTTTCCTCTGGCACACCATGCTGGAGCCAGCTAGGACTGAAACTTCTTCAATGAATTACAATAAACCCTTCCTCTTTTAGTTAATGAATATTGAGTACTGGGTCTCAGCAGTGAAGAAGTAGCTAAGACAGTTATTGTTACTATTGCTTTCTTTAGGTCAGTTAATGCTTGCATTGTTAGGTACATATTTATTTATAATTGTTGTATTTTCTTTTTAAATTTATCCTTTTCCAATTATACAATGACCTTCTTTAACAGTTTTTACATTTTGTGGCTCAAAGTATATTTTGTGTAAGTGTTGCTACTTCTATACTCGTTTGGTTTTCATTTATATGCAATCTTTAGCTGTCCCTTCAGTTTTGGTATATTTATTTCTTTGAAGTTTTTTGAAGACAATATATTACAGACAACCTTTTTAAAATTCTTTCAGTTCATGTGTTACGATTAGAGAAGCCATCTATTAAAGTTAAGTGTTGATATTTGAGGATTTGTTGCTTCAGTTTTGCTAATTACTTTCTGTTAGTTTATAGATCATTTTCTTCCTTCTTACTCTCTTCTTGGTTTCCCTTGTGATTAAATAAACTTTTCTGGAAGTGTCTTAGTTACTTTTCGCTCGTTGATGAGACAAAATACCTGATGCCCAAAATTAGGGAAAGAGAGGTTTATTCTTACAGTTTCTCGGGAGTTTCAGTCCATACTTAAGTTGGCTCCAAGACAGCGTGGCATGGAGGGCCTGCTATTTATGGTGGCTGCAAGTTGCAAGCACACTGGCGAGAGAGAGAGAGAGAGAGAGAGAGAGAGTGAGAGAGAGAGAGAGAGAGAGACGGAAGGGGAAGACCCACCTTCCCTTATGCTGTATGTCAGCTCCACCCCTGGGCGGGCACAGTGCTCACATTGTCAATCAACAAACCAATAACAAACCAATAACTCAGCCCCATCAAAATTATATGAGGACTTGGGGGTACACTGCATTATCACCCAATACAGGAAGTATCTTTTGATTCCTTACTTTTAGGTTTCTGCTTTGTGGTTAACACAAGGGTTACCAAAAACATAGTTATAAGACAATGTTGTTAACTGATATCATCTTAAATTTGACTGTATAAAATACTATATGCCTCCTCTGCCCTTTCTTAGCATTCAAAATTTTGATGCCACAATTTATATTTTTTCTTATTGTATTAACACTATTTTAATAGTTTTATCTTTTTTAATTCTAAAGGGCAAATGATGTACGTACCCCCAGTACATCAATAGAATGTTCTGAATTTAACAGTACTTAATATTTTGCTATTGTTTTATAACTTCGTATGTTTTTATGTTACTATTTAGCCTCCTTTCACCTTTAGCTTTCCTTTCACCTGAAGAAAGTCGCTTTGCTATTTATCATAAGTCAGGTCTGATGGTGATGAATACCTTCAGCTTATGTTTGCATGGAGCTGCTTTTATTCCTACTTCTTTGTAAAGTAGGGGTCCACAACTTTCAGGCCAAAGGACTCCCACCCATTTGTGGCTTGTTAGGAATGGGCTACAGAATAGGAGGGGAGTAATGGGTGTGTTAGTGAAGCTTGATATGTATTTATAGTCACTCTACATCAACCACATTATGACCTGAGGTCCTCCTTCTGTTAGATCAGCAGCATTAAATTATTTGGGAATTGCCTGTGGGAGAGATCTAGATTGCATGATCCTTAGGATATGCTAATAGCTGATAATCTGAGATGGTACTGAAGTTATGATGCTAGTACTGGGGAGTGCCTCAAAAATAAACTAGCATTAGCAGAGAGGTTTGACAGCACAGAGCCCACAGTAAATCAATGGCTTACAGAATCATATCAAAGCCCTACCAGTGAGCTGCAAGTGAGAAGTTGTAACTGGTGGCATGTTTTAGTTGATTTGCTTCAATTATACAACTGCACCTGATGGCAGGCTTTAAGTAAAAATTTGACATGCATTTGACTCTGTGTGTAGCCTGGCCATTCTTTAACATGTCACTTCCATCCATGCTCTTTTCCCATACTACACGTTTGCTTCACTCATAGATTTGGTAAGTCTATAAGCTAATGCTAGGCAAAATGAATAAAAATAAACTTCAGTAAAAGCTTACTTGAAAAAACGGAAAGAGTCAATAACAGTCAGCAGAAGAGTCTTAGAATGCCAACAAAAAGAAAGCTGCATTTGAAAGAGTTCCAAGAATCCTACTTAAATTACAGCTTCATGGCAATAGGTGGCTCATATTCTCCAATCACACTTGTATAATATGTAGCAATTAGTTACTCCACGGTAAGCCAGGGAACTTTGAAAACTGCCTTATCACACAGAGACCAAGCATCCTGTATTAAAAGATAAGATTTTGGAGTTTTTCAAAAGAAATACAAATGTGAACACAAAAAAACACAAGCAGTTATTGACAGCCACCACTTTATCAAATATATCTGCATGGATACCTTCATTCTTGGTGGTGAGCCACATTGCTAAAACTAAAGTTCTTTATTACTGTTAAAGTATAGATCCTACTTGCTGCTATGAATATTTATCATGAACTTAGGAGAGTTTGCAATCTAAAAGTTGGCATGCGTTCTTCTGTTGGCTAGTACCACAACTAGACAAATTGATGAAATAGTAGAGAATATTGGGGAACAATGCTTAGGGAGCATTAACGAGTTATTGTGGTATGTGACTCATGTTAAAACATCTTCTGTTGTGATAACAAGGCAACAATGCTTGTTTTACTGCAATATATTTTTCAGGATGGTGTGCAGGAATATGTGCTATGTGCACTTTTGTTGGCAACCAATACTACACCTGCAGAACTATTCATGTCCTTGAATGATTACATATCAAGGACATTGAATTGGACATTTTATATTCTTATATATGGGTGGAATGGTTGCTGTGACCAGATGACTTTCTGGTTTTACTACTCACTACTCAGTCTATGCACTGTGTCATCCATAGTAAAATGTTGACCAGTGAAAAACTGTCACCTGAACAACATTTTGGAGAATATTATTAAATTGATCAACTACATTAAAGTCCTCAGCCTTAATTCATATCTCATGCTGTGACTTTGTGAGGAGATGGACATAGAGCAAACAGCTTCTTTACACTCAGAAGTAAAATGTCTTTCTAAATACAAATTGCTAGCCATCATTCTTGAATTATGAGAGCTGCCTCAGGGATTTTTTTAGAATAATGCCACAACTGGCAGTATATTTCAGTGACACAGAACAGGTTACAAAACTTGCTAAATTGTGTAACATATATAACTTACTCTATGAACTCATTCTGTCTTTTCAGGGTAGAATGGCATCTTTACTCAAATTAGCAAATAAAGTGACTGCATTTAAAGCCAAAATTAAGTTTCTCAACCCCAGAATTAAGACTAGCTACATATGAAATAAATTGAATAAAACCTCAAAAAAAAAAAAAAAGCCAAACTGAATTACAGGGCATGGCATAAGCATTGGGATCTTTGACATGTTTTAAATATTAACAGAGATTTTGACAGAGACTAACCTAACTTCTTCCAACTGTTGCACTGTCAGATTTCAAAGTTTGAACAATGCTTCCTAACCACAGAAGATCTTCCAAAATGTAGTGGATCCATAACCGTTCTGTGACTAAGCCAAGTGAATTGACTTTTTGCATGTTACACAAGAAACATTCTGTAAAATGACACATGATGGTGGCCTTAAAAGTATGTTGAACACAAAGTCAAATTGCCAAATATATTTTGGATTAAAGTCATGATGAAATAGTCATAAAATTATCATAAAAGTACTTAAAAGCCTACTATCATTTTTAACATCCAGGACATAAGTTGCCTCATTTTGATGTCTTCTCAATTTGAAGAAGAAAATATTCCAATACTTGCAAATTAACTTTGTGTGGGAGATCCTTTCATCACATTAGCCCATCCCCAGATACAGGGCAGAGTATCCATTATGATTCAAAGGCGTATCACTGATGTAGTCCTTGGGAAGGTGGCTTTGGTGTTTGGTTCAGCAGGCCAGGAGGTATGGTTTCCTTGTTGCTGAGAGTTATCTTAAAGCCTGGATCTTTGAAGTGAACATATGCAGTGGATCTTTGTGATGGAACTGGATCTTAGGACCGCAAGAGCATGCCTGGAGCCTGTATCTGTTCAATCTGTGCTGAAGCCCTGATCCATAGTACCTACTTCTGTGCTGGCATGGGTCTAGAGTTCAAATTCATGGAGCTGCCTGGTATTAGAATGACCCCGCTGTCTGGAACTACTGGGGCAGACCTAGAGCTTGGGTCCATGGAGATTATCTTGGAGACTGGGTTTCCAGGGGGTGCTCTTGAAGTTTGATTCCATGCGGTCCAACACAGTTGGGCCTAGATCCTGGATCTGATGGAGCAGGGATGGTTCCTAGAGTTCTCTGGATTGTAGAGCCATGAGGACCAGCTTGAAGTCTTGTGCAGCATAATGCTTGGGCTGGTTGCAGCCTAAGTTTACAAGGCCTGGACCTGCATTCACCAGTATTAGTCAGGAGTCTGGGAGCCTTTTAGGCCAGCCTGGAGCTTATCTTTTTTGATTCTCAACTGGAGGCTAAGTGTTCAGATACAGGACTCTAGCCTGGGTATGTGAGATCTGGACTGGGTTCTGGGGCTTTAAAGGCCAGCTTGAGTCCAGGCTACACATAGGAGGTGCTGAGGACTTGGTTTGTGAGTCTTATTCTACCATCTTGTTGACATTTGTTGAATAAAGTACTTTGATTAAATTTGCCTAGTAATTGTAGCTAATCCAATAATAATTAAATCCAGACAGTATAAACATTGCATGTGATCTTAAGGTCACAACATCATTTTAGGAAAGAGATATATAGAAATACTATTAGTGATTCATGTTTATTTGAATTGCAGAATATCCACTCTAATTTTATGTAATGTTGATATTATTAGACTCAGGTAACCTATGTAATTTCTGCCTTAGGTCTTATAATGTTCTCCTTCAGGTATGCATCTTATTGGAATCTAGCAAGCAGTGATTGGTTTGTGTTTGTAATTATCCCTAATGCAAAAAGTAAAGTGGCCAAACAACATGATACTTAATTTATGACCCTCCAATATTTTGTTGATTGCCCTAGGCTTTCTTCTAATTGTCCTCTACATTGTGTTGTAGGCAGGATTGGGGAAATAAAGGAAACTGCAGAATCTGATATGGTTCTTTTTTGCAATGTATCTATTATGTTTAGACAACAGGGATTCCTGTAAGTTAATAAAAGATATTATTGTTTTTGAAGTTAATTGTAGTTTCTCAAAATCGTAAGTTTCTAAAGTAATCATCATGATTTCACAGCATTCAGTGTATGTTCTCACACATTTTCTCTGTCCAATTATACAATTATACAATTGGACACCAGAGAGAATTGCTCTATCCTTCTGAAAGATCAGGCAGTATCAAAGAGATTGAATTACTTAACTAGATAGGCTAGAGATTATAGGAGTTAGAAACAATTGACTTTATTTTAGATATGTGTGAGTTTGAATTTCAGTTTTATTTTTTATAAACCATGCAACTCATAAGTAAATCATTTAATATCTAAAACCCTTCCTTGTTTCATTGGAGAAATGAAGATAACTTACATTATGAGTATGTAATGAAGAATAAAGGAGAAAAACATCATCAATTCATGGTAATTTATGGTCATTAGCAATATAGTCATCATCAAACTTTTCATATTCTTTTAATATTCACTAATTTGATATTCACTGTCTCATTTCTTATAGACCTGATTCTTAGAGTTTGCAGTTAGACTATTTGAAGAAACCTAGAGTAACACTCATTTTACTTATCTTCCTTTTCTTCATTAATGATCCACACTTACATTTTAAATGAAATAGGACAATATTTCCTGAATACAAATAACTATAGAATTATTCATGCCAATTAATTTTAGGTGAAAAAAATAAAGGACATACCTACTGTAGAAGACTGGAGCTCTTCAAAATGGCCACACTTCCTTCTTCCTTCTTTTATTTCATCAAGGCTACAAACCTATTGGCTGGTGTTACCCAAAGTTGAACTGGGTATTTGCCCTTCAATTTGCTGGCCTCTATGTCAGTCATTCACAGATACATCCAGAAGCCAGGCATGGTGGCACAGGCCTTTAAACCCAGCACTTGGGAGGTTGAGACAGGAGGATCTTTGTGAGTTTGAGACCAGCTTGGGCTGCGAAGTGAGTTGAAGGCCAGTCTAAACTGCATAGTGAGACCCTGTCTCCAAAGATAGGGCCTGGGATTTAGCTCAGTGGCTTAAGTGTCTACCTGGAAGGTACAAGATTGTGAGTTTGATCCATGGTAACAACAAAAAAGAATGTATCCAGAACTGTGATTTTCTGATCAGTTAGATGTTTCTTATTCAGTCAGGTTGGCACAATACAATTAACAGTCACTGCAAGATTCAAAAGACATTTACATGCCTTAGTATTTTAAATTTGAAAAAGAAAATGCATTCAAACAATAATTATACTCATTAGTATAATTATCATTAATTTGAAATGTAAAATGCATTATGGGCTGACATACTAGATGTGTCAAGACATTAAAGTAACTGTTGTTCATAGCTTATTCTTACAAGAAAGGAAGAGTCCTTTATAATTTTAAGGTGTACTCTAGCTTTGTAAGTGATTTGCTCTTAATCTCCACTATTTGTCAACTTCCACAGCAACCTTAAGTATTCAGTCATTTTTAGAAGTGGAAGGTTAAACAAAGGTTGTGCGACTACAGTAAAAGCTGTGTATCTACTAATTAGGGCCTTTAAACAAAGAACTTTATTAACTGAAAACAACTTATGAGTGGATAAATCATGACTAGCAAAATGCTTTGGAGGAGATTTGCAATTAATTCTTGTAGCTTTGTGGATGTTGAAATGTTCAGTATCTGTACAAATATATCATTCATGTATTTTTACTTATTCATTAATATAAAAACATATGGAGAAAAAGTAAATTGCTATTCTTATGCTTTAATGTTGTACAGAGCCCCAGTTTATTTAAAGTGAAATTCAGAATGAATTATTTTCCCAACTCATTCTCTTTAGAGAGAATCAAGGCCACAAATAAAAGTGATTTTCATGTTGATAAAAATTTCTCTTTTTCATTCAACACTCAGCCTCTTTATTTGAGTTGATTTTGACTTTTTGATAAATAAGCAAAGTCATTTTTATTTGTTTCATTGGGTACTTAGGAATAATGAGATTGAATAAATTTATTAGATAATCTAAAGATTTGACCTTTAGACCTGGGAAAAATATTACCTCTACAGAAGTGCTACACTTTTTCAACCTACTTAAAGTTTTAACCCCCTGAGGTTATTCTATGACATTGTCCAATTTGTTTTATTTTAACATTTCTCTTTGTCAACTCTCCTATTGACTATTTAACATCTGTCTTCCCATTTAGCAAATGTATGAATTAAATGAGAAAAGAACTTCGTTTTGTTCACCTAGAAGAATATTCAGCACAAAGTCTATACCAATTGCTATTCAATGAAGCAATAAACATAATAAGAAACCAGTTTAGGGTTCTGCTCACACCTATAAGCATAAGAAACTCTGTATCAAATTGTTTTCTCCACTGTAAGATTTCTTACTTTTATACTTACAAAATCACTTTTATCTTAGTCACCAGTGGCACTAAGTTTATTCATGAAAGCTAACAACAGAAAATCAGTTCGATATGAGCCATCTAAAGCACCTGATGCATTTTTTATTGAAATGGATGTTATGAAAACTGGAAAAATAGTGTTTAAAATATTTCTTGCATTTTTTCAGTGAATAATCAGTATTTTTTAAAATGGATATTTTCGGTGCTCATTCATAAAAATTTTAGCATTACTTAGAAATGGCATTAAAATGTGAGATAACCCTGTATGACTGTAAGATGTACAGAGTATCTAAAAATTAAAATTTCTCCTCATAATATCATTTTGTTTTGTTTCTTGCTGTGAAATATGAGCTCCTGCTGTGCAAATAGAAAAAATTTTTTACTTACACTCTGAGAATAAAGACTACTTGACTCATTCTTTAATATTCTACTCTTTCCTATGTTTTTAAATACCAAAACGTGGTATCCTGTAGCAAATTATGACTCTTTCTTAAAATTAGTGGGAAAAGAATCCATATCAGAGAAATAGTCCTGACTTTTCTTTTAAAGCATAAAATAAGCCCCGTGCTATAGTTAAAATACTATAAACAGATTGTAATTCAGCTATGTAGGTTTTAGGAGTCCTGGCAAGGTCTTAAATCATTGAAACACATCAAGAACTATAGCAATATCTACAAGAGGCAGGTTATGTTGTTTGTTCTTAGAGGTACCTCCTTTGCTACTGAGCTCCCTGGAGCATTGGTGCCGCACGAACATCTCTTTGTGGGACAGATATACTCTAAAAAGTGTTATAAATTTTCTGCCTATTTTAACTTTTAGGAAGCATAGTAGCTTGTTACACCTAGATTATCTAATACACAAACAAAGTACTAGATGCAGTAGCTATTTTAAAGTGCATTTTGGCTTTTAGCTTACCCTAAACAATACCGGTAAGAACTTGAATATATGTGTTAGATGCCCAATAAACAATTCTTTAACATGCCAGCTAAAAAAGAAAAAAAATGTGGGGCATATTTACTAATTAAAGGAGAGTTATCTTTCCCCTTGGGCATCCCCAGAAGCATTAGACCTTAAATAAACACTGGATTATTTTTATAGATGCCAAACTGTAATCATTTAAAAGTTAAACAACTCCATGGATATTTTATATTTTATTAAAACAGTCAATGTGTGATATGAAAATTATAAAAGTACTTTAAAGAGAGAAACAGAGCATCACCTGTTAATAGTGTAGTTATAGGTGATTCCATTTCTTTGGTCTTCATTTTTTTCCAGCACCAAGGGTTGAACTAAGAGCTTTTGCAATGAGCTACATCCCAAGCCCTTTTATGATTTTTTTTTTTTTTTTGAGACAGGTTCTGTTGTCTTGCTAAGTCACCAAGTTACCCAAACTTGGTTCAAACTTATGATCCTCCTCCTTCAGGCTCCCAGAGTGGTAGGATTATGTGACTTGCATTTTTGACCCACAATAACTACATGGCTGAGCACACTAGTTTCCAGGATCTTGCCACAATAAGAGAACACAGCTAGAAAGTCTCCTTTCCACTGGACCTGAGATTCCCTTCCTGTAAGTGAGCCTGTAGGAAGTAGGGGGAAGAGAGTAGAAAGGGAAAACTCAGCCACAGAAGGAATAATCTTGGAGAATTTCTGTCATGGTGAATTTAAGACTTCTTTCACCCACTATCATGGTACTTGTTGTGGGCTAAACATTTCTCTCCTACCTAGAAGCACCAGCTTGCCCAAATTATGAAATCCCTTCTGGGTCTCATTTGGCACCAGGAAGTCCTTATGGAATGAGATAAATTAAGAAGGCCAAAGTAGCAGACCAAAGACTCTGAAAATTTGATTATCATAAAAAATGTAGTGTAAAAATGTAGGGTACAATAAAGGTAGTCTACAAATAAATACAATGATTGACTGATAAAAAGTATGAATTAATAACTTAATTACTTCTACTACAATAGCCCACATAACCAGAACAAAAAAACAATTATACCAAGAATCAGTAAGTTCCTGCCTTAAATGAGAAAAGATAATCAAGTAACACTGACATTGGAATACTGGAATTATGTGAGAAGTGTAATTAAGTAACCACCACAAAAAAATGCAGTACACAAGTTAAAATTCCTATTAAACATTTAAATTAGAAAATTACAATAAAATGTGCAACATATAGTAAAAATGAAAATGAAAATGTTAAAAGTAAAACATATAACAACAAACCCTGATGAAGCTTTCTGGAAGGGTTCAACATATGATTGGCAGAGAATAAATAAAGTTGAAGACAGATGAAATGTATTCACCTAATTTGAATCAAAAAAATTGAAAAGTTTTAAAGGTCTATGTGACAAAAACAAGAGGTTTAATATTCATATTATTGGAATCCTCAAAAGAAATAAGAAATAAGCTTATAGATTCAAGAAACTGATAAAACACAAATAGAATAAATTCCCCAAATCAATCCCAAGACGAGCTATAATTAAATTTCTAAAAATGAAGCCACTGAGAGCAGTCAGAAATTTCACATTATTACTGGGGGATACCAGTTCAAATGATAGTAGTTTTTAATCTGAAATCATAGGAACTGGAAAGAAGTGACACAATTTTCCTCCATTACTGAAAAAAAAATGGCTCATTGTAATCCATATGTGGAATAAAGAGAATAAAAGGAAAATACATAATTATCATTTTGGAAAAATGATCTAACTATTCCACATAAATAGCAAATATTAAAAGAGAAGACACACAGAAATAGTACCATATACCTCTAATAACCTTGACTCATCACAGAAACATTCACATAAAAATCAGCAGTCACTATGGGATAAAACAGAGTTGATAGAAGAAGAGGGATATTGCATAACAATAGAGGAACAATTCCACCAGGAAGGAAACTGCCTGAATGTGTACAAAGCAAACAGAAGGGTCTCAAAATACAGGAAACAGATAGCTCAAATGAAAAACAGACAAATCAGTGATTACACATGAAAACTTCATCATCTGTCTCTTAGAATAGATACAAATACAATAGCAAAACAAGCAAATAAACTAAAAACAAAACAGCATGGTAAAAAATGATCATAACAACATGGTCAACCAACAGGATCTGTTTGATATAAGTAAGCATTAACCCAGCGACTGTAGAACACACATTTGTTTTTCAAATGCTCATGAACCATTTACCAAGGTAGACTATATCTTTACCAAGAAAAACCAGAGCTTTAAACATTAAAAAAAAAAAAATGCCAGAGGCTGAGAATATAGCTCAGGTGTAGAGCATTTGCCTAGCATCCTTGAGTACTTGGTTCAATTTCTAGCACTAGAAAAATAAATTGACATAATTCAGAGTACATTCTCTGACCACAGTGAATTTGAATGAGAATTTAATAACATAATGGCAAAAGAAAATCCTACACATTTGGCAAATAAACATATTTATAAATAAGTATCAGAGAAAGAGCCAAAGGCAATGCAACATATATATAGAATTGAATGAAAAAGGAAAATTTCATTTGGAAATATGCAGAACTCAACCAAATTAGTGCTGTGACAACTATATAGAGCTGAAATTTCTATTTTAATTTATAAAAAATGAAATATAAAATCAATGACATATATTCCTACCCAAGGAAATAGTAAAAGAGGACAAAATAAATGTTGAATGAGCATAAAGAAAGGAAACATACAGAATAAAAAGTCAATAAAATCAAAAACAAGAAGCCATATGTAATGAATGAAACAAAAAATTGGTTCTTCGAAAACAAAATCAATAGAATTGATAAACCTCTGGAAAAACTACAAAAATAAAGAGAAATGGCATAAATCATCCCTAGGACGTAACAGGGTTATTACTACAAATTTTGTAACAACTAAAAAACATAATAAAAGTACTATAAATGTTTTGCACTTATAAATTCAGCAACTTGAAATACAAACCATTTCCCTAAAATTGCACTGAGTGTCTAAACATTAAAGAAAGTCATTTGGGAAAAACATATTTATATCTTGTAAAAAGTGAGCATGTAACTTTCATAAAACTCAACAGCTACAAACTGGAAATTTTACCTCAGAGAAAGAAAAAAATATTTTCAGACAAAAACCTCCACATAGATATATTTTATTTGCAATAGTCAAAAACTGGAAAGAGTTTGTGTCCCTCAACAGATGAATGATTAAACAATCTTGGAACATACAAACTAGGGAGTTGTTCAGAGGATAAAAAGAACAAACTATTAATAATCACAAAGACTTGGATTTTTCTCTACCAAATTTGTGTTGAGTGAGTACAATGCTTATATTGGCCCACTTATACTGTATGGTGAAATAGAGAATTTTAAGAATGAGAAACAAATCAGTGGTTACCAGAAAGAAGAAAGGTATATGTTTGTAAAAGGACACCAGGAAAGTCTCTGATAGTGATAGAAATATCTCTATCTTGATTGTATCCTAAAAAGTGATGTTAGTAAACATCAAGGGCATATGTTACAGTTCTGCTTATTGAAAATTAATAGAAACAGATCAATAGAAATGAACAGAAATAGAGAATAATATAACTTATTAAAATATAGCCAATAAGTTTGGCAAAACCCTAATTATTATTTTTCCTACGTTAAACAAATCTTCAGGCTACAAAATGTATGTAATAAAATTGAATCAAGGCAAGCCCATCAAACTGCATTTAGTTGTCACATCAAATATGTCAGAGACAGAGAGAGAGAGTACAGGGTGATTGACTGTGTGAAAATGAACACTGTTGCCTTTTCCAAATAAATGGAGTTATTTTATCATTCCAGAAAACTGTTTTGAATGTGCCAGTGGGCTTTTATTTTCAATCTGGAAGAAAAATAAGCACACAAAACCTTCCTTGGAATTCTAACCCTAGTCACTTGCTAAACTCTCAAGGTTATTCTACTTCTTGTCAACAATTGGTTACTGAGCCCCCTGGTGCATACACAAGGAAAGCTCTGAAATCACATTTGGGTCAACTAATCCATTTTTTTAAAGGCATGAAATCAAGAGCTTTAATCACATTAGTGATGCCTGACCATTCTGTTTCAATTCCAGGGCTGTCTGGTGAAACTAATGAACTGTCTTGGTGGCTCCAAAGCAGAGGCAGGGTCTCCCCAGCCAGTTGTGAAATATGAGCACATTTTCTTTTATTGCCCATAAATCTTTTCCAGTTTTATATTCACAGTAGTTTTAAACACCTAAATTCATATCAGTGACTGTGCAGCAGTGCTCTGGATGTTTGGGATTAATAGTGAAGTTAAGTATATCCCCTATATTTAAAAAATGTATTTTTGGTACCATCTAACTTTAATTACAGTAAATCAGACCGTATCCAGTGACAAGGCTGATAGATGTCAGTGCCTTTTTTCCAGTACGTGTCATAATAACTCTGTACAGCATCATGAAATAAAGTTCCAGAGAGCAATGGACCTAGAGTTGAATACTATAATGTCAGGTTTTGAAGGCAATATTGGTTTTGACATGAAAGCAGCGCGTGACTGGAGCTGAATGAATAAAGTGACAACTTGCGGGGGCAAAGAAGTTGATTTGGCCATTATGTGTGTGGAGGTTATGGGTGAGACTTTGATTTCAAATGCAGTTTCACAGGAAGGTGATAAAAATGCTAGTTTTAGCATGGAAATTTGGAGAATGTCTATAAAAGATGGGAAGAGAAGGGGATACAGTTATGTTGAAGGTCAGCCGAGTTTTTAGCCTATAACTGAAATTTAGGCAATAGACATCGTTGTAAATGTAGATGAAGGAGGCAGCAGTAGTAAGGACCTTTCTTCAGATAGCCGAAAGATGAGACACAAATAAGAGATATGAACAGCACAATGCAAATATTGAATTACAAGAATGTAACTGAAAGACAAGAGGCCGTTAGTCGGTTCGAAAGATTCAAAAGAAATCTTAGCAAGTTGTGTTAGAGTTTTAGAGAGTGGTAACTAGTTCATGCTATTCAGTGAAGATGAAAACAAAATTAGTTGTTACGGACATGTGCACCAATAGTGTGACTACCCAACAGAATTTGCCATGTTTCTCATTTTTCTGTATGGTGTCATCGACTAGCTGAGGAAACTACTTCAGTAATTAAATAGTTTTCCCTCAATTCTGTTCTCCTCACTCTGGTTTTAGCTGGAAGAACAATTTCAGTATAAATCTACTTGTTTTACTAAATCAGTTTTCCTCTAGCACTAGCAATTTTGAGGGAGAAGAAGGACTGTTAGTGGTCTTTAATGAGCTCATGATAATTGGGTGTCAGCTGTCATAGGAATTTCTGGTGTTATTACTAACCATTCTGATTCATAATCCCAGGAAGAAGAGGACTGAGCCAGGATAATGCTTAAATGGTGCAAAATCCATACCTCTACTAGACTCCCAGTTTGATATTTTTCTGAAAATATAATAGTCATAACAATGTTCATAATATACTATACTGATAATGATAACAATGACAATAACCATTATTTCATGTTATAAAATGCTATATGCATGTGATTCTAATATGTGCTTTATTTATCTTATCTATTTTAGTCTAACCACCAGTTCCACAGTATAGGTATCATTTCCTGCAATCCACAAGTGACAACTCTGAAGGTCAGAGACATTAAGAAACCTGACCTAAGTCACTCAAGTAATTAAAGTGTTGTCACTAAATCACTTCTACACAGTGCCACAAACAAATGTCACAGGTATATAATCTGAAAATATGCATGTATTCCACTGGTTTAAATACTGTTTTTACCTTTGATTCTTTATCATGAAAATATTGTAAGGTCAGAGTTTAAAACTGCATAGCTTTGTAGTTTAAGTGAATGTTTTATATATTTTCAATTCGGAAAGCAAGGGCCCAATACAGTGTGACAATGCATGGCATTTGTAAAGGGAAAATTTGCTTAAATGTTTGATGGATGAAAAGGAAGAAGACAGTGGCAGCACAGCAAAATTTCTCCCACTTTTCAGTTTTGTTTTTCTTACTAAAGGTCTTTAGGATTAGTACGTACCACAGGCAATACCAGACACGCTGGTTTATAAAAGGATAAAATTTTTCATTGGAGCTCCAAACCTTGAGATTTTCCTAATGATGTGATAGTAGTTGAACTAATCACCATTAGCTTATTTACTCTATCCTTAAAAGTACAGATGATAATGTTAATGGCCCTATTTTGTGATGAAAATTCATCAGAGATTCTAATACATACTTTGCTTGTTTTATGAGTTCTAATCCTTCTACTAACCCTGTGACAAAAACTGGTGAACACTTCCAGAAAGCACGAGTCCCTATGAATTACTTTCACAAAGTATATTATCAGTGTTGCTTCCAGATGAAGTTTTGAATTTTTAGAAAATAAATTTAACAGTAAATGATGAGTGGCAGTAGAACCTTACTAAACCAAGACTGCTTAAGCCCAGAGAAGTACCAAAGTCTGATTCAGATGTGATACATCAATTGTCTATATTTCCAAAATAGACCTCAATAATTTTAAGTCTAGATAAGCACATATAAAGGCACTAGAATTAGGGGAGGAAAAATAGTCTGAATTTTGAATAAAGGAGCAGGGCAAGCAGTTCCATTCACAAACAAGAGTCCTTCATGATCTGTGATGTTCTTGAGTAAAAAGGTGTGGTCATTGTTCTTTCCCAGAAGACCAATAACCTATTCTTTCCCAGGAGGGTCACTGAGATCACACCAAGAATTAATTTCAGTATAAGATTGCAACTTTTAAAGTAAGTGCTTTTCAATTTATGCAGAAAGAAGAATTTCCTGGATAAGGCCTGATACCTAAACAGAATCTTAAAATATAAGAATTAGTTTATGAAGAAAAGTAAGGTCTCATCTCTAGCAATAAGGAAGACTAAATATGGTCAAACAAAACAACCAAAATGTTTGATAAGATACTAAAATCATCTTTTTAAAAATGAATCGCTGATTTTACACAAAATGAAGAACTCTGCAGACTTTATACTCAAAGGAAGGACAAACACTGCTACTTTCACAATGCCAAACCATTCTTTTCCATACTCTTCAAACACTGAATTTTGGAGCTTCATAGGCAAAAATGGAGAATCATAGAAGAAAATTTGTACCTCAAGACACTATGGTCTCAGTGTCTGGTTCTTTTCTTGACTCAGAAAGGAATAGGAAGCAAGTGAATCCCAAGGTTGACACTGAGTAGATGAGAAGAATTAATCTCTCCAGATAGTTTTTGCACATTAGGTAACTTTTATGTATGAATTCATGACATTCTAAAAATTATCAAGTAGATAACTTAATTCAAAGCAGTGTCTAGTTGATAGTTCCTCAGATCTACTGAGAGTATCAACCAAAGCCCATAAATGTGCCACTAACATAATTCCAAATAAAACATGCAGCTCAGGATAAAATGTTCCATGACATATATTGAAACAAGGTCCTAGGAATGCATCCCAGAAAAAAGAATCAGAAAATATAATGAAATGCACATATATTTTAGATATTATAGTTACCAAGCAAAGACTATAATACAAATATATTAAATGCATTCAAAGAAATGAACCGCATAAGAAAAATAAAAGCAAGAAACAGATGCATACAAGCAATAAAATGCATATAAGATAATAACAATTATAGAAATACATGTAACATATATATTATGCATCATATAGTATGCATCTATTTGAGATTTTAAATGGATGGAAACTGGGTGTGGTGGTGTACATCTATAATCTCAACACTCAGAAGGCTGAGACAAAAGGATTGCTGAAAGTTCCAGGCCAGCCTAAGCTACAAAATGTCTTATAATGATAGCAAAAACATTCTATGGTTCTTGAAATGGATAAAATGCCAGCAAGGTTGTGAGTTTGGTCACCAGTACAAAGAGAGAGACAGAGAGAGAGAGAGAGAGAATTGACAAGAATATCTTTAAAAGATCAATGAATTGTAAGGAAATACAGAAAAATGAATTAAGACCTCAGAGGACATGAATGAGAAATTCTACAAAGAGGAGACTAAAAACCAACCCAGCAGAAATCTTAGCAATGTAAGAGTAAAAATAAACAAAGTTAAAAAAAATTCCTGTGGAAAACGTTACCAGGAGACTAGATCAATTAGAAGACAGAATTTAAGGGTTTGAAGACAAATTTCACAAATTATTTCATTTAGAAAATAATAAAACAGTAGAATAATGAGAGGAATATGCAAGACAAAATGTGCAAGTTTTTGGAATAGACAGATGTACTAATATACCAAATAAAGACACAAAAGATCTAATTCAGAAATAGTAGCAGAGATTTCCCCAAATATTGAAAAGGATATGGCTTTCTAGGTACAGGAGTTAGACAAATAGACATGACAACAAAAGAAACTTCCCATGTTATGTCACAGTTAAAATGTTAAGAGGACAAGATAGTGAAAAACTACTGTTAAAGCTCTAAGACTGAAATGTCAAGTTTTGGCTCATTCTTAAAAATATTCTTATTGTTAATCAAAACTCAAATTCTCTAAGAGAGTTGAAAAACTGAATGCCCTTCATAAGCGAATCTTACCTTTTTCCTTACATTTTTTCTTTTATTAAGATGTCAGTATGTTTGCCTAAGCCTAGTACCCTTCTTCACTATATAATTTCTGTCAAAAGAGAAGTTAAATGTGGTGCAATGATAGATGAGAATGGGATATGAAGTTATTCTTTATTAAAAAGAGAATCACTGACAACAGACAAAGGTCTTTTAAATGCTAAATGAAATTTCAGTATTACATTTCAAAATGTACATAGGAAACATGTTTTTAGTAGTCTACTGCATAAGAATTTAAGATTTAATAGAATGAAATAAAATATAAAATATATTAATCCCACTTGAAGCTTTCCATTTGTCACATAAATTTTGTACTCCCGGAAGTCATTTCATGCATACATTTGAATGCATTGTTCCTGGTGATGTATACTCCAAGGATATTTTTGTTCATTTATTATAGCCACATCAATAATATTTTTAGTGAAAGCAGTTATTTATGGAAGATAACTTTTCTTTTGAACAATGGTATGGAGGGGTAAAGGCATGATATGTTGTTTACATGTAGTATAAACAGACTACAGAAACAAAAATCACTGTGTTATAGCAACAGAATTTCTTTTAATTTGCATACTTGCTGCTTTTGAGGCAGTTTTGCTTTAACCAATGTAGTCAGTTTAAAGGACTAGAGGCTTTTTTCTCCTTTCAAGCTATCTTTCATTCCAGAATTCCCATGGAAGTTTTTCCTTTAATAATACAGGGCTATCTCCCATTGTAAATAAACTCAGAAATATACACATCTTCACGTGAGGAAGTGTGATGGAGCTGTGAGTAATTGGGTCAACATTTTAAAAAGATGAGTTGTCCTTAAATGTCCAATGCATCCATTGATCTGTTTGTCTCTAGAAATGATGAGCATCTTCTGTGAATTCAGTTTAATGATGAATAAGTCCCAGTACCTCCTGCTATACCAAGATAGCCTTCAGAACTCTTTTTAGTCATATTAGATGGTTATATTTACAGAAATTTCATCATGAATTCATATTAAGAAACCAAGTGTGAGACTCATTTGCACAGAACTATGAACATCAGCTTACAGACAACAGATATTATTTTCTTAGTTGGAAGTAGCAGAAGTTGAACCCAAGGAGATTAGATATCACTTATGAGTTATCGAAGATGCACATTCTGCTTCAAAATGTGTTGTGTAAATATTTTCATTGCTGGCCCACTTATATACTTGATCTCAATTAATTTCTGGAATTTAATTAGGTAAAAGCTTCTGATTTTGCATTTAGAATTTAAACCATTTCCAAAAATTGCATGTAAGAGCATAGATTGAAGAGAAACTTTATATAAAACCTAAGCAAGCTTCTCAAAATGTCAGGATGCTAAATATCAGCTACTCTGCTACTCCAAAGGAAAGTGCCAAGTGTCTGGACAACAACAGCCTGGAGAAAATCCAAAGGGACTAGAGGGCACACAGGAACCATGAGATAACTGATAGTGGAGAAGAAGAAAATAGAATTCGTTGCTTCACAAGAAACAGCTCTCCACTTCAGATCTGAGACTGCATGGTGAGATGAGAACAGCTGTGTGGCTGTCTTGGTGGGTGGCAAAAGCAACTTTGCTCTTCACTGGGAGACTAAGATCTGACCTAGACCAGGAGACACTGGCACAGTCAGAGGCAGTAGTGCGAACATGAGACGCTGTTTCTTCAGTGCCCTCTACACCCCGAATCAGCTGTTGGCACACAGTCTCTTGGAGGAATAGCAACAGGTGGGTAGGACAGTCATTCTATTTAAAGGGTTCTAGGCTTAAACTTCAGCAACAGAAAATCTCCAGGGTCACTTCACTGCCAACATCCCTGAGTGGAAAGGGAGAAGGATTGTCCAATCACAGTAGACAGCCAGTAACTGGACAGCAGACTGAGGAAAGTTCTATAGAGAAGTAGGAGCTGGGACCACACTGACTCCATTCCACTGGAGAGCAATAACCAGTCTTATCATTAGCTACAATGGACTGAAAGCAGTCCCCTGCTTTGTGACCAGCATTGCAATCAGACAAGCAGCTTTGGCCAGCAGTGGGTCAAGGGTACCCTCCATGCACCCTGCGACCACAGGCACAAGCAGACAATCAGCACTACCCCAACACTATGGCCAGCATATGAGAGGAGCCAGCAGTGTGGCCAAGATCAGCCCCACACACAGCAGTAATCCTACTGTAGACTTGGTGGGCTTACTCAGAACAGATTCCAACTCTGACTAGTGAACTAATATAGAACTGGGGGTACCAGAGAGTTTTTTTTTTGAGGAGTGGTTGTTTAGGTTTTGACTGTTAATTGTTAGGTTTGTTTTCTCTCTCCTGTGTCTCTCTTTCCTCAATGGTCTCTCTTGATTTTCTGATATATATATATTGTCCCAGTCTTCCTTGTTCATATCACTATTTTTTGGCTTTCTCCTTCATTCATTCTTTCCTGTCCTATTCTTCAGCTTCCCAAAATTTGGGTGATCATTCTTAGTCCTTCAACCTTTCTTCCACTATATTTCTCTCCAGTTACTGTTCTGTTTAGTCACCTATCCCTCATGAGTTCTCCTTCCCCATAGGATAAAATCACTCTACCAAAGGGAAACTCATTGTGTACAAGTTTTTGGTCTATGTTGGATGCTTCATATAACTATAGATCTTGCTCTCAGGGTTAGAGATACAAAATTAGCATTACCACAGATGGTCAATTTCTAGGCTGTGCTTGATGATGCATATTACTCTAGCCAGGATGCCATACTTATTGTAATCAGTTGTTCACCCTTGTATGACAAATCTGTGATAATCTGGGGTCATAATTATCCCCATAACACAACACTAAAGGACTGGGTGCTGAGCCAAATATATAGCAACTTCTCATCTCTAATAAAGTTTGAAAATAAGACCTTAGAACAAAAACAAATACCAACAGCCAGCTACACCTAGAAGACATCTTGAAGGAATAGACATCTCCTTGGGAATCCTCAATACTAGTTACAAAGCTACATATCACGAAAAAAATAATGAAACAAATTCAAAATAAAAAAATAGAAAATGACAAGATGCAGAAGCAAAACGCAATAGCAAACTTCCAGACCATCCAGGGCAAATCCAGGGGACAGTAAAATACAGAAAATCAGAAGTCATCCACCTAAATCTTCTGGAATGACAGCAGCAGAATATATATATATACACACACACACACACACACACACACACATATATATATATATATATATATATATATATATATATATATATACATGAGGGTATAGAAGAAATCCGAATAGAAATCATTTCAGAGGTTAAAAAACAGATGGCAGTCATAAAGGACTTGCTCAGCAAATCTAGAGTAGACAAACACTAAAAAAGTAGAGGACCATAGAAAAATGATGGAAACAATTAAATCCCCACAAAGGAAAGAAATGGAATCCATGAAACAGATTAAAAAAATATTCAGCAAATAAAAATTACATTGAAACTTTGCAAAACTGTGTGAAACAAAGTGAAGATACAATATTAGACTTAGAATACAAGATCCTGGTTAGGAGACATGACATGAAAATTTTATCACAAATAGCAAGGGACCATGAAAAACAATCCAAAAATGCAATATGATACAAAGAAGAGCAATATCATTCTAATTGGAGTCAGTGAAAAAGAAGGAATCAACACCAACAGCATAAAATACATATTCACAAAAGTAATAGCAGAAAACTTTCCTTGATGTGCAGATAGTTGATACAAAAAGAACTTCAGTTAGTTAAGTCCAAAATGAACCTATACCAGGCATATAATAATCAAAATTCCAGAAATTTAACACCAGAACAGAATATTAAAAGCTGTTTGAGAAAAGAAACAAATCACCTATAAAGGAAAGCCCATAAGAATCACTACAGACTTCTCAACATAAACCTTTAAGTCAAATGAACTTAGAGTGAAGTATTTCAGGTCCTGAAGCAAAACATCTTCCAACCCAGGATGATATATTCTGCAAAATTTTCTTTTGCAATTAATGAAGAAATAAGATACTTCCATGGCAAAGAACAACTGAAGAAATTCATGACAATGAAACCAGTTCTTCAAAATGTTTTGAAAGTTATTATAGAAAGAAATAATAAAGACCATAACTCCAAGAGTACCAATGGAAAGAATCCACCAGGCAGGGCAAGCAATTAAACAGAGGAGAAAGACAAGAAACCATCAGCAGGAAAATAATATGACAAACACAAGACA